>DWGJ01000159.1:0-41626 GCA_018246895.1 Aspitha aspitha aspitha | reverse complement strand
AAGCACGGCAGGTTTGTAAGGACAGGGATATTTGGCACTCGCTGCTTTCTGCCTACCCCGCAAGGGACCTGGCGTGATGATATGTGTGTATGTGTGTGTGTGTGTGTGTGTGTGTATCAAAATCTACAAAATTGCAGGAACACTACATGGTTCACATTCGTAGTGAGGTATTAAATGGTAAAATAATATTTTTCAAGCTCAAAGCTTTATAAGTCCCAAGTCATAAAAGCGCAGGGAATGGATAAACCTAGTTTAGATACGCATACTATACATTTACATAGGCGAATATCACCTGACTACGTATACACAGATGGAGGCTCAAAGGACAGTACTATAAAGGCAAGCTTAACCTCTATTACGTAACCAAAGAGGATTCGCTCGTAAATCCGTTTATTTGTCATTGCTTCACCGTGGCTCTGAACTCTTTGGATAATGGACAAAAAAATTCTTTATTTTTGTGAATTTATAGTTACCTGTCTACCATCTCTCTACCATCTCAATACAGCGCAAACATATTTTGCGTAATGATCATTTGAAGAACCGTAATAATAATTTGTATAAAAAATACATTTTTAAAAGGATTCGCCAATTAAAGTTTGAACACACACAGCGAATTAATCCTTTCAGGGATCAAATCGACTATTGTCATTCAAATAATATTTTGTCATTACAAGTGTATGGGTATTATTCCATTTGAATATTATATTCCCTGACGTAGGGCGCTAACCCCAATTATCCGACGACAATTCTTTACACAGAAACTATTCGATTTACTTTATACTTTTAACAGAGTGCATACCTACATTATTTGCTTACTCATTATTAGTATAATAGAATTTTACGTAAATGTTTCTGCTGTTTATTCTATATAAATATCGAACATTATCTACCTGCACAGTAATGGTATTGAAATATAAGAATACGACACAAACAATACGAGTATTATTATAATGTTAATAATTATAGTATTATTAGTAGATCATGACATTAATAACAAAAATTTTCCTCTACGTTTAATGAAGGTATACAGAAACGCAATATACGAGAGAGATTAAAATTAAGCTAAACAAGGCCAAGTTAATTTCACTTGCAAGTTATGTATTTGCCGCGTAAGCTCAAATATTCATTTAAGTGTCTTTGCAGCCAAATAATACGTCGCAGCTCGACGAGAGCGCGGCGGATGAAGACTGCAAAGACAAAGAGCTTCGCCGGGAGGTTTGCGGTGAGTGATAAAACACGAACAACGTAACTACTGTAACTATAGTTCAGAATTCGAAATACACGGACACGCCGGGTCATAGCACTACAAACGGGCTACATGCGAAAGCAACATTGGCTATGCGTTAAGGCAACAAGTCAGCCAGCGACAAATGGGAGTCAGTGCAAACAAAGCTTGACAGGAACGTAGCTTTTCCTGTACACCAAAAATTATTTGTTGGCGTTCATTATTTGAAAAGTGGTCATAGTCAACATCATCATATCTCTGTCTTAAGGTACCCCTATAATGGAAAATTGTAAAAACGAACATAACATATTCACACAATTTGAGACCACGTCGTTTAGTACTGTAGGTACACATAGCGGCAAAACACCGAGTTCTCCTCGGACCCTTGCGATTGTACGGAAATATGTACCTCTAACTCTCAGTATGTTGGGCTTAAAGAGAGTACAAGTCGCGAGAATCAAATTGCCGTTAGCATTCAAATGCAGTCACTAAAATAATAGAATGTAAATTATCTACTCGTTTCATATAAGCAATGAAATCGCCCGTGTGTGATGAAAGTTAGAGTAGCTACAGTAAGCACATAAAGTTGTAGCATTAGACAGCTAGCAGCGGTGAGCGGTGCACTCAAACACTGCCCTGGCAGTGACTTTATGAACTTATTTTAATGGCGTATATTATACTATTATGGTATTGCTAAACTAAAAATGAATATTTTATGCATGAACAAATCAATCTTATAAAGACGTCATGAATTGAACACTTGTGAAATAGTCTGTGACTCAAAACACGTTAATCTTTTTCCATTTTTAAGTCTAACCACAGTAATGTTGCCTATCTCGTTCTTTCCAAATGCAACAATGTAAACACAACTGCTTTACAGTAGTGTAAAGTTCCTACCGTAAAATAATATCCACGATATAATCCATTTTAAACTTCCATCATAATAAGCACTGTGAAGGCGAACAATGTTTAAATATTAACTTGCGTGTTTTACGATCTGTTACAGTGTATTTTAATCTTAGCATGTGCAAAATGATGTCTTATTGTAAGCTGAGAGGTAGTTTTTGAACATTTATTGTTACGTAGGAGTTTGGTCGGAGCTTCTGCTTTCATTCTCGGTGCTCTCCAACGGTCGCGCTATCCTCAGCACGCAGGCACCGAACGACGGCGCCCTCACATGTCTACACGGCATGAGGTACGACCTTATTTATTCACACTCATAGAAATATTTGAATTTAATTATTCATTCAATAAACAAATATTATTAACGTTTGATAAGACTATCACGGATGGGGCACGAATGGAGAATATCACTACGGTATTGCTTGGTTTTCTAAATAATTCGAATTATTTAAATAAAGCTGTGTGGTTTTCAAGGTTCATGTCTGTGACCTGGGTGATTATGGTGCACACGTATCTCACAGTGTTCTATATAGCAGACAACAAGACTATGAGGACAGTTACGGAGCGAAACTTCATGTATCAATCCGTTGGTAATGCGTCGTACTGTGTCGACACCTTCTTCTTTATCAGGTAACTTTTTAAATCG
The DNA here is from genome assembly GCA_018246895.1 of Aspitha aspitha aspitha. Classification (NCBI taxonomy): domain Eukaryota; kingdom Metazoa; phylum Arthropoda; class Insecta; order Lepidoptera; family Hesperiidae; genus Aspitha; species Aspitha aspitha. The sequence continues at coordinate 38,852 of DWGJ01000159.1, read as the reverse complement.
ATAATTATTTCGATCATGAACCGAACATCCATTTCATTGTATTCCGATAATCTCAACAGTTTGTATAAACGTTACTTACTGTTAATATCTTTATAAATGCACGTTAATTCGATGAAAACAATTATTGAATTAAACATTTTCAATAATCGAGATCTCCTTTCAGTGGACTACTTGTCACGATACTTTTCTTAAGAGGCGAAGACAAGAAAAAGAATAGAAAAACTTACAGTAAAACACACGCGCCAGATAAAGACATCAATAAGAATATAAATGGTTACACGAACCCAGCACTATCGGTGTCCGTAATAAGCCAGCAGTCGTTCTACGAGGACTTACTCGACAAGCCGAAGGCTACTGTATATTCAAAGGAGGACGTGTTCAAAATGACGAAATCGTTTTTCGTTTTACTTTTCTATAGAATAGTGCGATTGACGCCCGCGTACGCGTTCGTGATCGGTCTGAACGAGCTCGCGCTGCGCTACACGCACGACCACACGGTGTTCGAGCCGGCAATTTTCGATCACATCACTTGCGACCATTACTGGTGGCGCAATTTACTCTACATTAACAACTTGTACCCACAGAGAGAAATGTGCATGGTCTGGTCTTGGTATATGGCGAACGACACGCAATTTTACGTAGTGGGAATCATAATTTTACTGATATCCGTCAAGTAAGTAAACATATATGGAAATAATGTTTAATTTTCTTTTCGTACTTCTGTGAACCATTTTTTTTCCAACAGGCACATGAAATTTGCGATGGTCTCATTATTCATGTTAATGGTGAGCTCCTGGGCGACAACCATTTATATATCGGTGTGGCATCAGTACAAAGCTCGTATTCAGGAGCCGTTCGAGATGTTCGACCCTCTTTACGACAAACCGTGGTCCAGAATAGGCCCATACCTAGTCGGTAAGAGATCCAAACTTTTATATATTCCTTTCATAATAATACTGCTATCGAATTTATGTATGTGTAAATGGACGTACGTATGTGTTCTTGAGTCGGTGCCTCTTTACTATAGCTCAGTCGGCCCTTCAATAAAGCCCTTTGATATTTCGGTAAGAACTGTTCTTAGATATTATCTTAGATGTTCGCTGTTTTTCTTAGATTTATTATTAAACTTGATAGTGAATACGTTACTTTCGTTCAGAAAAGTTATATCTACACATGATAAAATGAAATAGTAAGTTGAAATGAGTGTAGACTAGTTAAGTAAATTTGATGACTGTCTCCGCAGGTATGATCGTCGGGTGGTATTTGCACCGGACCAAGTGCCAGGTTAGGATGCCGTACTGGCTGGTGGCGGTGGGCTGGCCAGCGTCGCTGGTGATCTTCGCGAGCCTCATCTTCGGCATGGTGGACGGCTACTTCGAGGTCTGGCCGACTGCCTTCTACATCAGCGTTGGACACACAGGTATCACTATAAAGGCGGTAAACAAAAAGTGCTGTTAAAAACTTAGCTTTTTAATATGTGATTTATTTAAAAATGAAATTGTAAACTTACTTTTTCTTTTCATAGTGACATAAAAAATCAAAAATTTATGTTTCTTAGTCTATCCTTAAGCCTTTAAATTTGTAATATGCTTAACAGAACAAAAGATCTTCTTTTACTAATTTTTTAGTTTGTTTGTCAGAATCATAACATCAGGCGTACAAACAAAAAAGTAAAGAGTACTTTGTGGTACTCTTTATTTGATGAATAAAGTGAAGGTTGAAGTAAGTGGGCCATGTCGCTGCGCCCAAAGTCTGCCAACCACTTTTCACGGTGATATTGCCTACATATTTTTAGGCTCACTTCATTTTGTTTATGTTCTCCCTTCCAATTTATATTACTCATGTTTTTCTGTGTCATGCTAGATATCACTTGCTATAAAAATGAAGGAAAATATCGTGGGTAAATTTACACACATTAATATTCTACATAATGTTCTTTAACCCCTAACTTGCACTTACGGTGTGTGCTTGCCTATGTCTCAAACGTTTAAAATTAATGATGATGTATAAAATATCTATTTAATTAGTTAATTAATTCAAATGTCGGTTATTGTTATGGGAGTCTCAAGCAATAGTAGATGTTTCGTAGCTACAGCAAAGTATTAGATGTTTTACTCTCTTAACCGAAAACATGAGTTTTCTATTGAAATTCCTTCCTCTTAGGTCTAATATTGGGGTCTTTTTCATAAGAATTTTTGAGTGGAAAATGTATAACATTTTAATTTATATATATTGTCAGAAATATTGGTCGTTACAGTGCGAGTGCCGTTTAATATGACAGATCGGTTTCACTCGATACTAATAAACCTATTACAAATATTTCTTAAGTAACTTTTAATAGTGAACGCTCGTTATTTTCCAGGGTGGGGAGTAGCGCTCGCGTGGGTGGCGATAGCGTGCTGTTCCGGCCACGGCGGGCTCATCAACTCGGCGCTGTCCTACCGCGGCCTGCTGCCGCTCAGCCGCCTCACATACTGCGCCTACCTCATACACCCCACAGTCATGATGTACACCTCCTTCCTTTTGGATGGCCCGCTACACCTTCAGAATTCCATCGTGGTTAGTTCTATTGTTGTACACATTTTAAGATTCACGTGTTGATGCAGTAACTACGGGCCTATTCACTCACGACAAATACAATACCATCAGTTCATCTACAATAAGCTGATAATAGGACTGTTTAGTTGACATTAGCCTTTATTCGGAATATTAGTATATTTTCGTCCAGTTAGAATTAATTACTATTAAGTGCAGTTACTAACAAGCGCTCTAAATTGTATCCGTCCTATTCGAGATCGATCGGAGACTCGATACTATTGCTGAGGCTGAAATGGACTTCTCTAGTAGAAAATCACCTGCCACTGTCAACTGTTTCCCATGAATTGTTGTTATTTAGTTCTGTATCTTACATTCACACATATAGTTATATTTTCGCATATAAATACCGCTAAATACGTAATATTAAAATAAACGATGTCACTAGAGTGATAAAATGTTCATTTCTTATTAAATTATTCTCAATATTATTTGAAAATAAAGGGTCAAAATTTTATCAGTAAGATTTATTAACACCGACGTCGCCGTCGTATCGAATGATTACCTGCTGAATGAAGTATTATTGTAAGATTGAAATAATATTCCACTCAGAAAGCTCGAATGTAATCAAAGTTGATAGGGGATTTAAATGTCTTCCATTAACTGTATAAATAAGTGTAATTACAAAGCCCCCAAACCTACATAGCTATAAATATAATACTCCTACTAATGCCAGAAACGAAAAGCGTTTCATTTGGTTGCGTTCTCTCTGAAACGGCTCGTAACTTTACAAAGTATTTTTACATATTGCCTATATTTTACGTTGTCGAAGATTACTAGTTAAATATGTATATAGGCTACAATTAATGTGAAGTAAGGAAGGGTACTATGTCCAAAATTTAAACTAGGATGTTCCCTTAATTCTTTAGCTTAATCTTCTCATTTTCCTATCTAATATTGAGCTCAAGATAGAAAGATCATAGTTTTTAGAAAGGCGTTTATTTAATGTTATTTCAAATTTGTTTTAAGCGTTATATTTTATTTTTTAATACTTACCTTCATTGTATTGTTCCCAGCTCACAATATACGCCGGTTACGCTGTCATGGCGTTCTTATCGTCGTTTGCCATTTCGCTAGCTTTCGAGGCACCGGTTGTGAGGCTACTGAAAATTGTCAGCGGCGGCGATAGAAGTAAAAGGACGCATTGATCACAATAGATATCTTACTACAGAGGATTTTTATGAGAGAAAAGTTAACGAACATTCTACCAAGATGTCCTGCCGAACTGGAACTTTCCATAGTGTAGCCGCTACTTAAGGAAGACGTCACGCATCTTGCGCCAAGCCTTGTTTTGTCAATTAAAATTAACGTGTTTTAATTACATTAAACCCAATAATTACTCTTTACTAGTTACCATTGCTATATATGTATGAAGTCTCACGACTTCAGCCGCTGTTAAATTCGTAAATCGATGTAATCACACGACTTACGGCTGAGTCCCGTCAATCACAAACGAACAGGATAAGCCACCGTGATCAATTTGTTATATATCGAAGCAGACGCAGTAGGTATTATAAAGTATATGATGTTGGGAAGCATGTATATCAATGTGGGTTTTTTATTAGTCAATCAATGCTAATTACGTACATATATACCTATATAACATGGATCTTAAAAGCTAGAACCACATCTATTCTATAGCTTTTTTGCATCTTAGATCATTCGAAAGTATACACTTTTAATAAACTGAATAAAATAGACGTTTTCATTTGCAGCTATTTAAAACTACAACTTAATACGACATAACTATGTATGTATAATTTCAAGGCGGTATCAAAGTTAAAACTCGAACTTAATATCATCGCATTTACTAATTGAAACTTTGCGTAAACGTAAGTTGAGCTAAGTTAGAAACAGCATATTATGTTTAGGTGCTGCAAAATTTACTTTAAAACTTCAGTTTAGCAAACATATTAAAATTTCAGACGCAAACACCGCCGCAAACTGAGTGATATAATTTGAAAACACTACGCTTGGACAAGCAACTATTTAATTATTTTAAATCTGTTTGTAGTAATTAATTATTCCCTTGTCTGATGTGTTTTAACAATAATAATAATTTATAACTATCAATGGAGATTGTTTTGTCCATTTTTAGTCCTATTTAAACCGTGATCTATGGAAACACAAAGTCGAATCCAAATAACCCTTGTCTGTTTTTCTAGGTATAAGGTCGGTAAATAGTGAATCATTGGTCGACAACATAATGTAAACATTATCTAATAATTTCCCAAAGGGACGGCGACGGAAATCAATCAATGATTCAGGGCCCAGAATTCATCACGTGCGGAATATTTTGGTTTTCGCGATTGCGCCCAAAATAATTTACCGTTGAATGGTCTCTGGTCCTGTTCATATTCAGGAAAATAAATAAAAAATGTATTGGGACCAAAATCTATTATAATAATGGTTGATACTAACTACTGTTGGACCTTTTTTAATACAATCTCCTTTGCGACAATGTACTTTCACATAAGATAGAGACTATGAGAAAATTGAATGTTGATTAAAGTTTCAACTATTATGAACATTGTGGATGTAAAGTTTAACTCTACTCACAACGTTGCAAAATTATACACCGGTTCAATATTTGTGGCAGAACCGACCTCCTGTTAGCTGAAGCTTCTTAAATTTCATATGCGTACGAATATTCGACCTTCGCACTGATTTTAATAATTAACGAAATTCAATATTAATAAGGCTTTGAAGTTAGTAATTAAATGAAGCCATTATGTTTATAACATTCTCAATTTTATGTTCTCTGTAAGGCACAGTGAAATATATATGTATATAAAGCGTTATATGTGATATTATCATAATATTGTTAATTCGATAAACATTGACAGATATTTTATAGTTTACGTTGCGATCACTCTGACCTTTGTGTTCTTATGTAAGAATGTAACTTGTATATATGAAGGTGTGCACAGTTACCCATTAATGTAAATAGTATATTTTGTAATAAAGTTATTTTATTCTAGTCTCTAATTATTTGCGTTCCATACGAAATCTGGAAATCGTTGATGAAATTACGGCCATCGCCCGCCAGCGGCGACGTCTACTATCGATTGGCTAAGCTCCATTCCACACCGATACCGTTATTAATATTTCAGCAGCTTCATTCTCTTTGTCGCCTGCCTTAATCATTCAACCACAAAAATGCTACTATATATCTATAAAGCGATCTCATAACTTGCTAGCAATATGAATCAGCTTCCAAATTAAATATAACCCGCACTGGTCTTAAGTACGGGTTGGATTTTAAAATGATAATTATATGTTACAGTATAAAAGGAAAGTAAAATTAACCTAGTGTAAAACCACTCTGTAAATATTTAGTAATTAATCTTAGTGTGCATTAACGCTGGCTTTATCTAAATCTCATCTTTGCCATAACTTTATTACGATGTGTTGTATTGTATGGACGCGAAAATATTTGCTGGGTAAATCCAGTACTACGGTTAAAGACACACAATTAAGGTACACACGTGTGCCAGAGATCTTAAACCGAGACACTCGGAATGAGAAGCAAAATTCTAACCATCTAGCAAAATATAGATAATCCAGTTAATACAGTAGGTCAACTTTATGGAAATAGATAGTTTTATGAGTATTATGGACATACAAAGTACGGCATCGTAAAAATATGAACACTTTTACGATACACGAATGTATACAATCCATGGAAAGTACGGGTGCCTGTTGTTTAGTTTGCCTATGAGCCTTATGCGTGTATTTCTTTCATAAAAGTACTGGACAAATTGAACATAAAGTCTTGATACAACGGAAAGTTCGTTAATTTGTTAAGTCCTGCGCTTCATCACTTGTGTTTTAAAAGCCCTAGTGCCTCTTACGGGAGTCCCTTACAAGAGTACCAAGCGTCTCTTTATCACTTGCTACCAGAACCGCAGAGAGCAAAACTTTAACTGAAATAAATAAAAAAACATGTATTTGGCAGGACTGTAATATTACTTACCCATTGCCTGGCATTGCAATGATAGAAACAGTTAGATATATCCTAACGTTGTCAAATGTGTGAAACATCATGTGTATATGCGACACATCATCATGGAAATCTTTAATTAAATTAAGATATATGAAAACGAAGACGAAATATAATGTTGTTCTTAGGAAAATTCCTCGTCGCTTTGAATTTCTCTGAATTGACTTCCGGTAGGCATTTGCATAATATTATAATTTCCAGTTCAGAACTCTTATTGTACTGAAAGTTAAGTTTGTAAATAAATCAAGTTATGAAAGCTCAATGAAGTGGGTGGTCGAGCGATTTCTGTTTATTACTATGACCTAATGAGCACAATAGGCTATTGCGGACTTAACTGAGCAATAAATTTGAATTACTCCTATGAAATTACGTGGAACAATATGTAAACTCTAATATTAAAGCCATTTTAACACCAATGAAAAGGAATTAGTTTCATAAAAAGGACAAAACTGAGCATGTGTATACAGTACAGTACATAGTCGTAAAACCTTGACCTATAATAAGTAATATAAAACTAACGATCTACAGAACCTTAAGTAAGATATTTGATTAAAATACAGTACATGTACCGATATACATTCTCAAATTAAAAGTTTTAATGAGACCTTTTGGGTTCAAAAGACTCTTCCGCCGACCTGATGCATTAATCAGCAAGCCTGAAGTTTCTGAATGCTCCTAGTTAGGCTAAGATCCGAGAACGTGTGGATCAAAGAAAACAAAGTTTTCGCTTTTTCCGCCGCTCGAATTTTAAACAGGGCCTTTACTATACATAGGACTGTTCACTATTCTAGACCTTCACATTCATACACATTGAATCATATTTTTCATTTAAGTAACGACCCATCTGAAGGTGTGATAGATGGTTTGAATTTCACCCCTTTCAATTGGCGGTCTCGTATTTAAGCTCTGCCTGTACGAAAATTAAATGCGTTTTAATATAGAATGTGTTGTTATCTGTACAATATATGTAGAGTGCTTGGAAATGCTCGCTGTTTGTGTCTGTTGTTGCTCTTTATACTCGTTATGAGAGAAAACTTTAAAACATTTACAGAGTAAGGGTAATATCTCAATGAAATTGTATCTTGTATTGTTCACTCGATATTCACAGTAAAACAAGCTCTTAGTATCACAGCGCGATAGATTGTGTCCTAGGTTTTTCTTCAGATTTCAATCTACACAGGAAATTACGATTAAAATCTGTTGTCACTTTCTTATACGATCCAATAACACGTTGAAGAAGTGAAGAGAGAAGAAAAAACTTTTTTTTTCATTCGGAGAAATAACAATTTGATATTTCGCGGCCGCTGCGCTACGCCTCTCAACCTGGCCGAACCTTTCATTCTGAATACCATTTTCTAACAGACAACGTTGTTGACGTAGAAATGATTCGGGGTAGTGAGATCAAAGCATTTTATTTAATTATATAGTTAATGTAATTCACTATTATTACTTTTTAACCTATTCGGGTAGGCCATCGCCGGCTGATTGATTTTAATACAAATTTAATACAGGTACTTACGTAATTCCATTCTTGACCACAAATCAACAATTTTACGAGATGTTTCTTATCAAATATATGTGCAGTAGACAACTGTGGCATAAAGAAATGTATCCCAGTCTACAGGATATATTGATATCGTCCGTTATTGATTTCATCGTTTCGGTCCGGAAATTCTAACCGTTTGCTTTCGAGTGTCCCGAGTACAAAATTGATAAGGTCGATCTCAAGCGGACTATGGGTGCGGATTCGTCACAAATCACGGCTGAGGTTGCTCGCATCTTTTAAGACTAATCGCCCATACGGTTGTTTATACCTACTATGATTCATACCAATATAATTTGTAAACTGCGTATACTTTGGCTACATTTGAGATAATGAAATGTTTTAATGGAAATATTCAATTCCTCTACGCCTCTAACAAAACCATAAAATCGACACCTGCACATGTATTTATGTACAAACATGTTAACTAGCCATTTTATAATCAGTTCTACAGTTAGAGTCAAGGCTTTAGGTCCCTAAAAACTTGTAATGTGTTCCTAATCATAATTGACGCTAATTTCAACGAGCCTTTTCAAGAGAAAACGAGTAATTACCAGATCCAAAGTATTAACGAGTCGAAAGATTCGAAAGTTTTAATGCTCCTAATTTACCTTTAATGTAAACGGGATCACAAAAATTTTTGTATCGACTTTGTACGGAAGTTAACAGAATACACTTCGGTATGGTTTTTAATAATTATATGGTATGGTTTTTAATAGTTAGGTGTAGTAATTATTGTTTTCTGAAAATTATAACAATTCCATGACAACAGTAGGTATTAATATGTATAACATAACGCAGCGATCGTGGTATAAGCTTCCCGATACACAGCTCCAGCACATTTGATGCAGATACACAATGGAATTGGATCCTAGTCTAAAGGACTTCGTGTAAATATCATGGCTTAAATAACAATAGCAATTTAGACAGCTTCTGATCAAGGCCTTTAAAGCACCGGATTCATAGAAATCGTATTACAAGCGGTCAGACGCAAGCTGATAGTCTTTAAGATTGCTTTTTTGAATAACTCAGTGTTACAATATTTAATTTTGTGTTAAATTTGTTTTACATATTAGTTTTTAGCATATAAGATTACAAAATTTTTACATACAAGACACAATATAAAATTTCTATGTTCTCCAGCGTGAGAATTGTGTTACGTCACCTCACCATTTCAGCAATACATACCCATAACATGCAGAGTTCTTCAACTTTTTCCGTTTCCTTTCTTGGAAATTGGATTGGGTTTATATTACTTCAATACGAGCTAGCTATCCATCTTCTGATTGAGTTTATTTGTACCGAGTGTGTACCTACTATTATATGACGGGGTGTCACTGATCCCCTCTGATACACTATTACACTGATACCTAGGACCTATCTATATAATTGCTTTGCGAGTGGTATGTTTCATTACTATGTTTTAATCATTGTAAAATGTGAACCAGAATGTATTAAGGCGTTACTTTATGTATTATTAGGTTAATAAATATTGTTTTTGTTACCAATTTTTTACCAATTCTTAATACTATCTAAATTGATAATGATTCATGAAAAAGAAGATCTCGGAAATACAAGTCTGAAGTTATAAAAAACCATTAAAACCAATTCAAGTTCATAGTTTTGTGATTGCTTCTTCTAGTATCAATTAGAAAAGTTTGCTGCATCGCCAACCCCAATTAAAACTCGGGAAATGTCAGTGTAGTATACATCGGCGCTAGGCGCTATGCTCTGTTGACTTCTATAAGTACATACCTATATTGTCTGTCAGAGACAAACAATTTTATACCTGATCTGATTTCATGTTCAACTTTAGAGCATTCGCACTGAAAGTGTTTCAATATGCTATTTTATTGGTCGGTACTACAAACTTGATTGTGAAATATGTACCTATAGTTATAAATCTACGAGTAAGTCTCGTGTTAATTTTTGTTCACACTCATTTATTTATAAATATCAAGCACCATTCATGTCTAATGTTTTTCTGTGACTATTTGGCATGATGGAACAAGTGATAAATAAAGAATGATGTGAATGAAGCACTAACATAAAATTTTATTTTCCTACTTAACGGGTCCTTCGTCATCGTTTTGACTGAGGCCATAACCTGTCGCGCCTGATGAAGGCGAGCGAGGAATAGACATTGCATGTCTTGCTAATAACATATTTATAAGTACATAATTTAAAACCTTCTCCAGGTTAATAAATAACTATTTCAATTCTTTAGGTCCGGTTCTAAAATAGCTGGCATGCAAGATGGAGGATATTAGCGTGCTAAAAGACCAATCTCCGAGCAAGGTAAATAGAAAGTGAGGTGGAAATTCAAACGTACTAATGAACTCCATGTTACTTTGATATTATAGGTAATAATTTATTTTGAAATGTAACAGACTCGGTTTGTACGTATGTACGTGTATGTAAATACGAACACACGAGCAGTAAGAGTTACATGTGTTCCGTATGCATGTTTTTTTTAAATTTGAAGTAGACTAGTATAAAAAAATTTGGGCGGGCAATAATGTTAAACAATCACTTGAGTGAACCATCACTCGCAGATACCTGTTTGCATTCAATTTGAACCTTAAACGAAGAATTATGCCCACGTAAATCAATTTAACTTGTTATCAACTATTGGATGTTTGTGAAACCGTTTCACCCGTCTGTAATCTGTCATTTCTGGTAAATGAATATTAAGAAGAACATTACGGCAGAAATAGATTACACGTCAGATCCAGATACTGGTAGACAATTAATAGCGGTAATTGAATTTCAGATTATTTTGTTTCATTGTATTTTAAGATTGATATCCCAGCGTAATTTCCTCTTAAAACTGATTTTGAAAGTTTAAATTTGATATTGAAAAGTTGGTAGAACATTCAACCATTGGAATGACAGTCTATTTATGCTGCTTCCATCAACATTTTGGGGTACCTATAATAAATTAATCTTAAAAAATAATTTTTAAAAACAAGCATGGATTTAATGTGACGTATTAGTTTTCGTGTTTTCCTCGGCAAGCCCTTTCATTTGATACCCATACTGTGGTAGTGCAGAAAAAATAACTAGACCGCCATCTTGCATGATCCGCCATTATGAAATTAGAATGACTGCACATTGCTTAGCAGGCATTGTCATCCAGAAAAAGCGCGTACACCAAATTTCAGCTGAATCGGTTAAAGATAACTGGTGTAAAATTTTGTCGCAAGGTTCCCGCCCGGACAAGCACACCATACCAAGTTAATAAAAAGCTTGTAGAAAAGGAATGTAATAAAATTACGCTAAATATTGAAGAACTATCTCAGTTCACAGGAGAGTAAGTCAGTAAAGAAAGTAACAGATCTCAGAAAGAAGTTCAGTCATATCTGAAATCGAGAACAAATGTCTTACACGCCTGTTGATTGCTGTGATAACATTAATAATAAAAAAATACCTGCGCTTTTTAGAATCTTGATATAATTCTAACAACGTGGTGTTTCGTTAGATTTAACGAAACTCTTAGAAATATAAATAAGTTAGCCTACGGTGAAGGCACTTTTTTTCGTTACCGTATCACATTTTTATCTTTTTGTTGCTATATAAACCTCTGACGCTGATAAGTCGAAGAGAAATATGAAGCCTCTCAATCATAATGCCAAAGGTCTACAATGTAATAAGAGTATATGTTATATAATTTAAGAATATCTTGTTTGGGTGAAAAGGAACCAGTATTCTTATAAGAAACTAAGAATTTTTTTAGACATGCAGGTACCCATTATTTTAAAAGGAATTATACATATATTACACAATTTTTAAAATGGGAACAGTTAAGAGTAAAAGTCACAATTTCTCAATTATCTAATACTACAATATCTTCTGATTAAATACTGACGAAACTTCTACCGCCCTTTTGAAATTGCAATTTTTATTCTGACTTAAGCATATCTCTTAAAATATACATACTTATGTCTGTTTTCAAGATGTTGCAAGAAAATGTCTCTTCCTGAGTTATTTGTGCGCCAAACAACTTTATTATTATACGCCATTCCTTGCAGTAATGGCAGCAGTTACTGTGGCACCGGATTACTACGAGCTATAGCAAATATCACCAGCAATAGGCCACATATTGTCAACACACGCCGACACTTACTAAAACTTCCTTGTGCTGTGCTCGCTCCTTTTCCTAATTGTAACAGTCTGATTCAATCTTGGTGGCAACAATTACGATAAGTGGAAATTTTTCATGAATCGATATTACAGAAGTTTTCAACACCCTCAGAATCCTCTGCTAAAGATTAGCTAATGCTGATAGTAAAAAGCGGTACTGACTTTCTTACTCGCTGTCCGTAACTTTCGATATAGGAAATTTTAAAACCCTAGTCCCCCAAATTGGCGCGCTTCTTCATATACAATAAATTCTCATTTGTGTGCTTGTTACGTCAAAATCTACAATTTAATAGCGACCACCAATCCATGGCAAATAATACATAAAATAAAATAGCTTTAAATTTAAATAAAACAAATCCACTTTTATGTAAGAGAAATCTTAACAATCGCGTGAAAATAAAAACCTACTTCGTGCAGTGAAAGGAAAAATCTTTTATGTTTCTAAATATCCTTTTATTCCTTTGCCTATTCACAAAATGAAAGGCACAACGTCCATTTGTAACATACTATTATTATTTTCCTTTGCTAGCAGTTATAATGATATTACTTTGTTTTTACTAAAACGATAGCTTTTGTAGGCAATATCGGATATCCAAATTGTGAATCTAATCCGTTCACGTCCTAATTTTGGTGAACGAGCCTTTGTTTAAGCTAGCTACCAGCTATAGGGACTATTTATAATGAGAAGGAAAACATTATTTCTAATGTTTGGCGTATCTTGTACTCAACCCGTACAATCTATCAATTTATTTCCGAACATTGAAGACGGAACATTTTCTGCTCGTATCCGTCGGCAAATGGTTCCGAAAATTGCTGCTATATCTGCTTCAGCGTCCAATCCCTTATTTCGTAACAATGACAAGCTGCTTGTCTAAAATACCGGCACTCGCGGCTTCCCACAAAATGTTTATTTATCTTATGCTTATTTATTAGGTTTTCTGTCTTTTGTAAGAATGTTTGAAATTTATTTCTTAATGCTGTAAAATTCAAATTAATTGAATTTATAGTACTAAGAAATAATTTATTTAAAATTTATAGTAACGGGAAGGAAATATTTTGTTCTATTTTGAATATCAATATCGTTCAACAAAATGATAATTAAGGTACTCGTAGTTACGAAACTTTGATCATTAGCGTGGGATTATGCTGAACATTATTACAAATTTCTACTTCTATTAACGGAACGGTTGTGTTATCAGCCTTCGAGGTAACGTATATAAAAATGTATAGATACATAAACTGATGATTTTCAGTACGAAACACTTAATACAGACTCTGGCACGATACTGGTACGGAAAGATAAATCTAAGTCTCTAACGTACATAATATGTTTGCATTATAACGAGCGCACGCAAGTTGTTAGCACAGGGAGGGTGGCCGCTATCTGATGATCCCTTGTCATTCCCCCACACGCTGCAACTCAACCATTCGCTCCGTCGGTACTCCGCTGAATATCTGTTTCACTTATATGTGCACGTTGCAAAAATTCGCAAAAATAAAACTACCGATCTCGTTAACGATCAGTAAAACCGGTTTCTGCTAATTGCTATCCGTTTTACTGCTAAGTGCTTACCGAGTTTTACAGTGAAGGAATCACATTCTTTCTTCTGTAATGGAACAAGCACACAAAAATCAATTGACATTAGTTTTTGGGGTTTGTGATCCATGCGTATTTTACTGTATTCTTAAAATTAAATACGATATCTTTTTACAGCGACGATATACGAATTCTCAAAACTATTTTCATATTGGGTAGGTACCTAACATAAATAAAAAACCCAATCTTTTTCATTCAATTTTTTTATTCTCCTAGTTTCATTATAATAAGAGCATGAAAGAAACAATTATCCTTGCGAAATCTGACATATTATGGAAACTGAGAATGGAAGCATAATCAAGGACCACGGATCGTCGTAGGTACTTTATATATTCCGCAAGATTAATATCACAAACAAACCCTGCAAAATTAATGTTACCGTTACCGTTACCGTCTGTTACCGTTTGGAATATTGGAACCTGAAAAAATAAACGATACTTTAATAATTAACGGGTACAAATTTACCCCTTTATAATTTGAATGGCAAGGATACCAATTATGTGAAAATATTTATTGTGCAACATAGATCAAATCAACAAATTGTCTCAGCTGATATCGTCATATCAGATAGGTATATGTTCAGATAATAATATCGTCAGATAACGTAAAATTATATTTCGCATTGCAAAATTCTGCCAGAAACAGTAGCAAGGTAATTCTATTATTAAACGAAATTGATTTTCAGTTCCATTTATAGGAGGCAATTCTTTAACGAAGTCATGTCGAACATCGCTCTAACTAGAACGCTAGTTAAATCGCTGAGCTAAGTAACTTACAAAGTCATTGGAAATTAGCTTAGTTTATTTCATTCCAAATGGTAAAATGAAGATGATTTCCACGATACATTTTTTGTATTCATTCAACTTAGGAAACAAAGAAACGCCAACGTAATAGTTACCGTCGCCTATGCACATAATGCAACACCAGATATGCTGCAAATCCATTGCCGGTTTTGAAGGAGAGTTGTTTTCACCCCTTTCTTTGAAGAGCCCCATAGTTTTTCGGAAATACCGTCGATGGAAGTTTATTGTAAAAACAAGCGTGCCAACCGTACTGAGATGGTGACCTCGAGTCGAATTGCTGAGAATGGAACGTTGATTTTCGTTGCGTAGTACGAATTGATGAAGTACCTACGTAGTAAGTAGTACGGGAACCAATTCAACTAGTTCACAGTTCAAATACCTTTACAAACATCGCAACTATTAGGTAACAATAACATATGTCATAAACATCTATCTTATCAGCAACCTTCACAGCTAAAAAACTCATATATGCTATGATTATGATTGATATGAGCCGATTGCGTAATCACGATTTTCTTTACGGCCACGTAATTTACGTTATGTTTCTGTGCATATTAGACGCTTACTGTAATGTGAAAATGGGTTAAACTTTCTATGTAAAGATAATTAATCTCAGTAACGTCAAATATTGTAATGAAATCGACCGCTGAGAATTGTATATGTAGTTGTATGTATGTAGAGATAAAAACTATCCTATCATTTACTCGTATCTACCTATCTACAAAATTTCATTGAAATCGGTTCATTGGTTTCGGAGAAAAGCGCAAACGAACATCGTGACACGGGATTTTTTGTATACATAAAAGAGAAGATTAGATTATAACGAAAAGTTTAGATACATGTTACTTTTTTTACACAGTATACAAAGATTGGTAGGTAACATTTGTTGGTTTCCGATTTGAACTTATCACCGCCTCGGAAGCTCTGTTTAAGTAGAGAGCTTCTGTGTACATTATAGCAAATTAAACCAGTAGTTATCGAGAATTGATAAAGTTTATATTCAATCGTGTTTCATCAAACCACTTGAACAACAAATATTTTCAGATTAAGACGCACTTTGCCGAAGCAGACTTAACTGGAATTTGACGAATTACACGCCAGCTGCGACCGATCCCAAAGCCCCGTGTGGATAAATTGTATTTCACGTATTTAGGTATTACATACCTCCCTTCATTTACCTACGGTTTAATACGTACATACAGCGACGCCTAATTCTCATAAGGGTAAATAAAGACTAAGGATTTCTAGAGACTTCTTTCACATCTTCTACTTTCATCAAAGTCATCATATTGGGCTCAATTATTCGAAGTCACCTTGAGCTGATCTTTCCTAAGTATATCTCTAATTTAATTAAAGTATTTTTTTAAATCCAATATTTTATTCCTAATAAATGGAAGACAACGACAATGTAACTTTATCATGTTGCCCCGTAAGTTGAGATTGTTTATCTATTTTCTTAGTTAATATTATTCCGTGTCATAATTTATTAAAATTCGTTGCCTTCTTGTTACCATAATTATAAATGATCACTTTCACATTAACACCTTTATCGTTCCACTATTGGACAAGGGATTCCACTTAGAGGGTTAAGGCTATTGCCTACCTTGCAACTTTTGCCATCCCACGGCAAAGTACAAATGCTTTAATGAGAATTAAGACGAACTTTAGTGTGCCCGTTTCTTCCCAGAGATGTCCTCAACCGTTACATGAATCGGTACATAATTTTAAAATACGTATGCAGTTTTTTAAAGAAACGTGCAACGAAGTTAGCACGATTAAAGAAGACTCTTCATTTTAGCTCTGCAATAGCTGCTTCGCTTAACGCAATAATGGTGATTGATGAGCCAATGAAAAATCTGCAACTGTACGACGTTGATATAAATGATTTACAATAAAACATTTTTCCTAGTACTGATCCAGTTTCGACAATTTGTTTGAGAGTTATTCGCATTGTACAATTCAGTATTATATTCCATTGTGTTGTTTTACATACAACTCGGAAATATTTTTCATTGAATGCCAGTAAAAACAACGAACCACGTTGCATCGTTACAAAACAAGTAAGTGACTTTAAGGGTCGAAATGTGTACATGGAAATTGAAATAAAAAGTAGATGACTTCAAAGATAGTTTAAAGGATTAGAAATCATTTTTATTTTTCATGTTAAAGAACTTGGGGAATTCGTATAGATATTAAGTCTCAAATGTTTAGTTTTTTTTCGACCATTTTTATTGGACCACTGCTGGACTGGATCTCCTCTCATAGCAAGAGGATACCCGGAATGTTTTAATAACGTTATACTATAAATATTTATTAAATTACCAGACCATCCAATTGTAAGCGAAGTCGTAAACGAATCTGAAGATTACAATAAAATTGAATTCAACCAGTCATGAAAACAAAATCTCTAAGAAGCTTTTCACGGTCTTATGAAAGTAATAACTCAAATTGCGAATTTTTCTCAGTGTAGACAATGAAATATGAAAGATGTTTTGGAGGAAGCATCCAACCTTATTTTACGGTTCACGGGTCGAGCGAGCTCTACGTGTTTATTGTAGAAGCAACTCCCGCAATTTATTTATTTATTTATACTCTTTATTGCATCTTTAGATAACAAAAAGTAACTATGGACGAACTTAATTTATGTTGAAACCGCAAAGCTCTGTTGTTCTAATATTAGCATCCAGATAAAGTGCATCCCTATACTATGTACTTTGTTGATCAGGTACTTCAACACCATCACTTGTAAATAATATTTCAACCATTGGCAATAGACAGTACGGCAATATATGAAATGGTTTGTATCCCTAATTTGCCAAGATTTCGTTTCTGAGAATTCGATTTATCTAAAAACTGTCTCGATATTGAATTCTTTCGCCGAGGTCGTTATAATGCCCGCCGTTCGTTTTCACGGTCGTGTTAGCGTATTTTCACTTCATGGTCTTTGTTTATGATACCTGCTCCGTCCGATCTCTTTCATTATCGAAAATCCACTTTATTCATCCAATCCATTAATTTAGCAAATTGCAAATTACGTACTTCCAAAAGCTTAAATTTAACCTGGGGATCAATCTAAGAATTAAATAGCATTATTTGTCCAAATATTCATTCGCATTCACTTGAAGGGTGAAGATTAATTACAGTAACGTTAATGGATTACCAAAGAGGTTCTA
Organism: Aspitha aspitha aspitha; assembly: GCA_018246895.1. Classification (NCBI taxonomy): domain Eukaryota; kingdom Metazoa; phylum Arthropoda; class Insecta; order Lepidoptera; family Hesperiidae; genus Aspitha; species Aspitha aspitha. The sequence goes on along the minus strand of DWGJ01000159.1, from coordinate 20,995 downwards.
AACAAACGTCCTGAGGGTCCAGATAAATAAACTTAATATAAAGATAATATTTGAAATGTAGAGAAGAGACAGGTAAAAAAAATACCTAAGCACTGTTTGCCCAGAGGATTGTACTACGCCCTCGTCAAAGTGGTTTAATTTTAATTTATAGCAAGAAAATGAATCAGCACATTCAGGTAAAGATGAAATGAATTAACCTTAAATATCGCTTAAGGACTCCATAACTAACTGAGACGAAAATTCAGGCAGTAAAGTTATGACATAAAAATATATAATTTTACACTTGTGTTTTTGAATAACATTTAAAACATCTCGTAGGTGAATAATTTGTGTAACTTTTAATGTAATCTATGAGTGACCCAAGCTTTTCTACGTATCTAAGATAAGTGAAATAACAATGTCAACGTCACCGCTTCAGTAAAACTTATGAATGGACTATTTATGCAATTAAAGCATTATACTGTGCAATATAATTAACACCTATTTGATCGAAAGGAGAAACATTAAACTTTTTAAAGATATATTAGACCTAATGACACATATTTACACAACCTAGTGTTACACAAGCAATGACACTAAGGTATCAAACAATCTCTATCATAATTGGATATACGAGTAGAGTTGTTTGCGTTACAGTATTATTGGCAATTTTCGTTACCAGTGATGAACCGAGTTAATGGAGTTGATAACATCTGAACATTGGAACAACGAAGCATTGGCGATCTCGTCGTATAGACTATGTATAACATCAATATATCGTATCGTTCCAACTAATTAGAGTTCTATGACAGGCTTAGTTACACGTAATCGAAGAAAATATTTAAATGCTACCTACTATATGACATAATGTTCAGCCGACCTCAACCATTATATAAATAGGTATTGCCGTATATTTAGTGAATATTCTCAACCCAAGTTACTTTTGATAGGCCCTTTAGTAACATAATAAACAGTATCACAGACCCTATTACGAGTACATGCCAATTCGAATCAAGTTGTAATAGGTACATGAAGCTTTTATACACACTTATAAAAACATAAGCTGTTAAATTCTCGCGTAAGCAAGATTTGCCTCTTCTGCGTTCCGGTTTTCAATTTATTAAAGCAGTTGAATGCGCATTTGGAAGATATAACCGTGGCATCAGATACGGCTCCCCTCGACTTCGTTCTGATATCGCCGAAGTTTAAGCGCTTCTCGGAAGGTAATGACCCACTTTGATATTTTCATTTTTATATAGCTATAATGTATTTATATGTAGGTATATTAGGTAGGCACTGGAGTGCAGTACGTTTACTACACTGGACTTCGATCTTATGCATTTATAAAGGAGACCCGTCCCTTCTGAAGCGTTTTTCAAGAGTTTTGTACGTAACTGAAAAAAGCATAACATACATATATATATATATATGTATATGTATATATGTATGTTACTCGTATGTATTGTATATATTAAGTATTCATCGTATATACTAAAAACCGCTGCCAATCCTATCCCCGGCTTATCACATCCGACCCTCGATTCATACACGACCCAGACATATTAGTGTAAGTGTTACGACACTAAATCACTCTATTCCTCTAAAACATCTCTGCTACTATATAACTATGTTTCTACATGACCTGGTACCTCATTATTTTTAGAAACCTGAAACAATCATACAAATTATTAGTAATATCCGAAACACTTGTATAAGTAGGTACAAAAATGATTTTGCGCCAACATTTCAATAATCATCACTAGGAAATAGAAAATTTTACCGACGGTATTCAGTGCCGTCTTTTCAAGTTCTATTTCAAAATTGATTACCGACACGACTGTGAACGGATGAAGAGAAAGAAAATCTTTGCAATATTTGAAAGTGGGCAAGGAGAGGAGAGATTTTAGTACTATTCAGAAAAGGAAAACCACGTTGATGTCCTTATTTCACCCCAAAAAGAAATGACAGCATCTAATGTCTACTTTACTAAGTTAGCGAGTGTTTTCTGTATTATGGTATAAGAGCGACGGGACGATAATAGACACAGTCGCATTTTATAGTACTTATCAATGTACGAAGAAGTCGCAACTAATCTATGATTATCATTTTTACACTGGTAAAATCAAATGTTCGTAATAACAAAATAAAAATTGGTTATACTAACCATGCAGCTAATACCCATTGAACTTGGTTTCGCGTGCGTAGCCTTATGTAATGTTTGACAAGAAAATAATGACACTATAATTATTATTCCTAAATACAATATACATCAAAACAGTTATTAAAATTTCGTATGTAATGCTCCTATTAAATCTAACTTTGTCTTACAGTGTATAAGCAGTAAAATATTTAACGTATTGAAGTAAAACATCAACTCTGTTGCTTAATATAAATTTATCCGACTCCCGAATCGTTTATTACAACAGCGCGGTTTCCATATAATATAATGGAAAAGGGATGGGAACTTACATAATTAAAATTAATTAATACCGGATCAAAAGTTTTAGTTATCTTGGTGCTGTCTGAACCACATATGAAAACAATCATTCCGAACACTTTGTTATGAACTTACTGAAACACCGTTATTGATGTTGCAAATAGGCTTTTAATTAAGTTTCAAATAGGTTTTTACACCGAAGCGGAAAGCTATTATTCGCGGGATTCGGACGCTGTTTGAAAACAAATTTTCTTGAACACCTGTAAAAATTCAATTCAAAACATTATAATGAGCTGTCTCTTGTAGTACCGAACAATTAACAATTTCATAGTAGAGACGTTCAGTATTTCTTATTATAGCTAAAGTGACTATAGTTTTATTAATCTAGATTTATTCAAACGCCAACATTTCAAAGCATAAGTGACGAACATTCAGAACGCTCTTAACAGATGTGTGTAATGTAATTCATATGTAAGAAATCAATTAATGTTGGAGTGTAATTAACTCTGAATCCGGAATTCAATATGTTATCTCGTGACGAGCGCTTACAAACCTAATTGTGAATAGACGTCGATTCCTCGGCATCTACTTCTGAGCCGTGGAAGCGTTTGCTTAATTGGAATTAAGTACCTACGCTTATAGTATTAATTTATATAGAAGTGTGTGTCATTTTATTTGTACCTCGAATGTACAGAAATAAAATAAAGAAGGGTCACCGTTATACAATATAACTATGAAGCAGTAAATTACAAAATATACTCTGGCACTGGACAATCGCGCTGATATTTTTATTGAAGTCGCCATATAATTGGCGTTTTTAATAACAATATGTATTGGAAGATACGTGTTTATTGGATTTTTTTATGTATAATAATTAATTAAATAAATAATTAATTAATTAAATAATTATTTTAATTAAATAGTCATGAAAAATACCTGCACAAAATATGAATTGGGCATATCTTTATTTACTTTTTGTCTGGATATTGGCCAGTTATTATTTTATTTGCTTAAATTGGGAGGCGCGGTATTCGCATAACGTCAACAAGCTGCGAAAATTTAATAGAAACGTAGAGCTTCAAACCTGCAACCGGATCTTTTTAAATAAGACAGTGTTTATTCAGTGCTTTTGTAAACACAATAAATTAGCTTCGCGAAGCGACTGGAGTAAGTAGAGTTTAATGGATAGACAGCGAGCAAACAGTAATACTTCACATATACGACTACAAAGTCACGAGTCGTGCACAGAATAACTTTACTTTGTAGGCGAATAATATTGGAGTGGATTTAAGACTTTTACAGCATGATAGTGTCAAATAATCTTCCTAATGCCAGCGACAGAAATCTTTAAAAACTATGATAGGTACTTATTAGTGAAAAATATCACCAATAATTTTTTTTATATTCATCACTATAATATATAGTTGAATAAATGTAAGAAAAGAATCTTTTAGTAGGTAATAGAATTCATTAATAGTACTCGAGATGAATTTAATGGAACAGATTTTCAGTCAGTGAGTTAAATTGTTATGAACGAACCAAGCGCATTCGAACAAACTAACGATAGCATGAGTAGCAATTGAATAATCACGCCGTGAATTGTAAATCTCGCCATGATTTATTTCTGTGTAACATTCTTACCTAAATATGTGTTCCTGTGACTGTGTGTTATTTATAATCTTATTAAGACAAATCTACCAGACATAAGGATGACTGGTCTGTCTAGAGGTATAGAAGTGCATGTATCAACTGTGAATCTTGGAATCTTTTGCATCAGTTCGGATATACTAACAGATATTCGGCTGGCATGAATATTTTAATACTCATTACGCGGCGCATTAAGGGCTTTTTTGTAATGAATCTCCAAATTACAGTTAGGACCCACAAGTATCTACATACAAACAATACAACATACAAACACTACATACAAACCTTATCCGTGATCTTTAACACGTACTACAATATTATTGTAACAAAAAACGGATGTTATTATTGTTTATCAAGTCGATTTTACATATTACGCCTGAATCTTATCTTGACTTACAATTAAAATATCTTCAATGTTTTTTGTCATATCATAATTACTTTTAACGTTCTTCTATCACTATAGGTTTCTACTATTATTATACATCACGACCTGATATCCACAGAGTCTGCTACCATAATGACCAGTGAACCGTAAAATAAGGTATTCTGTTGCCTACGATACATTGAGTTTGCAAATTAATGGATTATAATTTTTGTACCATGTACCATTCATATAATTTACGCAAGGACTATTTTATTTGAGCTGAAAATTAAGCATTGCGCCTATTGGCTTTACTTTACTGGCTTAAACTTTAGGCATTTCTTTACAATACTAGCATATTAACACTTGTTTTTTCTTTCCGCAGCTTCATTAAGGGTATTTGAAGATTGTCAACGCTCGTGGACTATACAACAGAACGCTGAAAATTAATGAGAAAACAAATTATAATTGTATAAGTGAAATCGTAGACCGGGTTTTGAATCTCCCTTTAAAACTAGATAACAAGAAGCTTGGTCAATAGCTGCTTTGTAATGACAATCACATTGCGATGGTGAATAGCGAGCCAAGAGGAGGTGGAGAGCCGGCGCGACCGCTCGCCGCGTCAGATGAAGTGGTGTCGTATTATTCGCCGAGTGCTCTAATTTCCCGTCATGCCGTTTCATTTCAATTCCAAACTCGCAGTCCCCATTACTAATGCTATCCGAACATTACCTACATAAATAAATAAAGGTTACTGATACAGAACAGGAGCTCGATAAGTAAATAAAGTACTCTATCAATAATAACTTGTTAATAGTAATTGTTGCTCGAACTTTGGACAGCAATCAGTTCACATCAGGTTTGCTCCTTGTCAGCCGCAAACCTGTTCAATACAAGAAAAAAAAACTAATTTCAAGGACGATATTAAAATAGCATATTCAGCCAAAGATGTGATCGTTATGACTGTCCTCTAATATGTAAATTAAGAGACATTCAAAATATCCCTGTACGAAACGATGGTCATACTTATGCTACATACCATGGGTCATGGAGGGTCTAAAGATTCCCAGCAATACGTCCAATGAAAATTCATACTATTCATTTGAAAACATTCCGCTTGCACCTTACAATCAACGTTGTTACTCAAACTATTAGTCAAAAATAGTTCTAATTTTAATTCTTCACTTAATTGTGTGCGTTGATCATCTTTATACAGTTTTGAATTTTTTCTCTAGATCTGTGGCTCCTAAATTGTGATAACCTGCCTTAGTCTCCATTCCTGACGTCATATAGTTATACCGAAATTCTCTTATCTGGTCCTCTTATGCAGTAACCCTAATAAATTGGGTGTCATGGATCACGAAGGGATATCTACTGTCCGATCCACAACCTAAATAATTAATGGTTCAATCGTTAGTTCGTCCAAGAAAAGCACTTTTACACGATGAGAACTCTAAAATGTACTCAGATAATGACATAATGGTAATCATTCAACATATGTACTTAACAAATATGAACGCTGGAGTCCACCAAGAGCCAATTTACCCAATTATTATACGTTTGTCTGAATATAAAAAGTCAAGGCCACGTGTAAAAGGTCAAGTGTTGGAAGCTTTTAGATTCTTTGTTCAGATTATTCTCGAATAGTTTTGCTATCGTAATTAACTAGTTGATACGGCCACTATACATGTATACATACATATGTCATTTCGCACTAAGCTATTATCGGCTGGCTCATTATGTCACATTGTAGGTATATTATTATTCGCTGTACGAACCCAACGATTAGATCAGACTCACATCACTCACACAACCGCCGGTAGCGCTCCAAAATGGACGTGGACTTTTTCAGATTTTTCGTGAACTGGATAGTTTTGTTAATTACAACATGTGTAATCATTGTGTCCGGATTTTTCTACCATCAATACGGTTATTGGAAAAAACGTGGCGTGCCGTATGAGAAGCCGTTCCTAATTTTTGGAAACTTATCGTTTATGATGAGAACAAGTTTTTGGGACTTTTGTTATCAAATGAAAACGAAACACCCGAGAGACTACGTAGGAATATTCCTGGCGTGGCGGCCGGTACTTCTCGTGCAAACTCCGGAACTCGCTCGCCGAATATTAGTGAAGGACCACGACCATTTCCCAGATAGATTTTTATATTCCGGCAAATCGGATCCGCTTGGTTCACTTAATTTGTTTACTCTAAAAGTAAGTACTTGTAACGTAATATGTTGTCTTACGAAACAAAACTTAAGCTTATTCGTTTTGAATGAAATAAAAAAATTTAAAATCATAGTTAGAACCTTAAACCAGTCGTAATTGAGAACGTTTGGACCAGTTGTGATGGTATATAATAATATGTAATAAATAAATGTATACCTTTATACACAGCGCTACTATATATAACAGATCTACTGTATGTAATAGTATTCTCAAACCCAGTTTTGTAAAGTCGTAATATTATCACTTTATATTGTATTTCCGTATCGAGTAGATTGTTGTTCCACAAACATTAAACAGTTAACTGCCGTTTCAATGTAAACTGTAAAGAAATAAATAATTTTATCCTATTGTATACTTTACAACAAATGGTAAACATACTGATGTTTTAATGAATTTTATAAAACAGACTAGTAGCAAAAGATAAACGCGCACTATTTTCCATAACAAAATACTAATGCGACTACAACTCTCATAATATGAGGAAATCGAACTGTTCAATATAGCGCTTTACTTTAGTTCGGTCCGAATAGAACTGGAGCGCAGAACAACCAATAGAATAATAAAAGTAAAAAGACTAACAGATAAATAACAGACCTGCTCATTAATTTTCGAGGTATACAGTGCCCTTTATCATTCAGGCATAGATATTCTTGGATTACAATTAATATTAAACAAAAGTATTTAAATTGATTACAATGTGAGTATCTCAAAATCTTTTTTTGACTATGGACTATACGTCCATAGTAAAAAAAAGATTAGTTACACATTTGTATAACCTATGATGATATGAACATGAGATTGTACTTATATGATGTCGTATTAGAATGCGTTAAAACTATAATATTATTCTCAGGACCCAATGTGGACCGATATGCGGCACGCTATGACCGCGATGTTTACGTCTTCTCGCCTTAAGAATTACTCTCAGCTCATGAACATTAACGCCACTGAGTTGGTGCGAAAGATCCAGCGGGACTATATTGACGCTAACAAGCCTGTAGATCTAAAGGTAATATAATAGACTTCAAATAAAAATATAATGCCAATTATTAACGGAATTCCATGATTAAGTAATCGTTACACGACGGAGACGTACTCTCATCGACAACATATAAATACGTAATTTTTTATTATCCTTTAATGAAGTGTTGCAAATTTATCCAAATTCAATATTTTGTACGCATACAGAAATTGTATCAATTATAAAATGTAATTAATAAAATTAATCGTTACACATCTATATTGAAACAAATGTAATGGTCAGTATTGGATTGCATTAATCAATCGACAATCAGTTTTTAACAGCTGAAGTTCAATAGAATTCATTCCTTTTCTATTTATTTGTAGGAACTATTTTCTATGTATGCATCTGACACAATAGCATCCACTGCGTTTGGCATACGTGTAAGCGCATTGAACGATCAACCGTCTCCCTTGTGGGTTATCACCAATCACATGGTCAAATGGACTTTCCGACGAGGTTTTGAGCTCACTATGATCTTCTTAGTACCAGCTATAGCCGCCCTATTAAAGTGAGTAGACACGTAGTTCCCAAATAAAACCTGTTTTTGAATGACTCATAGATACAATTTTAAAGTATAGAACTTAATAACGTAATAATATTCTTGCAGATGTTGTTTCTTCTCGACCGTTGCTACTGAGTACATAAAAAAAATTTTCTGGGCTGTGGTCACAGAACGGAAAGACATTGGAGAATCGAAAGATAAAGATCTTGTTAATCATTTGCTTAAATTGAAAAAGGACCTAAAATTACCCGCGGACTCTGGCTCTGGTACGTCAACACTGAGGCAAATGCTGCTGAAGATTTTATCGCAGTTATTCTGTTTAAAATAGACATGAAGCTGGTATCTTTGTTGTCTTTAGCATGTATTTCTTTTCTTACTTATCATTATCAGATTTGGCTGACAACCTTATGCTGGCACAAGCTGCAGTGTTCATATTGGGAGCAATTGAAACTTCATCTACAACACTCGCCTACTGCCTACACGAGCTAGCTTACCGCCCGGAAGCGCAGGTAATTTAAAATCTGTTACATGGTATTCATATTCGAATGGAGTTAATACAGCGCGATAAATTGATAGCAAATACGAAATTTATAAGAGAAACTACAACTTTATTGTATAACATAACCTAATAAATAACAAATTACAAACAACATACTTATAATATTGTTTTGTCTGTTAATTGTTTGTTGTAAGTCGATTACGTACATACTTGTGAACACTCAAGTGTCAATTTTAAATAAATTTGACTCTATTATAAAGTAAGTTGTAAAATTTACATAAAAATTCATGATCTGAATATTTATGCACAGGATAAGCTATACGCCGAAGTCAAAGAAGCGTTAGAAAGAAGTGGAAAAGAAATTTTGGAATATGACGAAATATTGGAGTTAAAGTACCTAAAAGCTTGTATCGATGGTATGGGAACTTATAGTTGCTTGAATTCGTATTTACAGAGCTTTAATAACACTTTTTTATAATTATATCGCTTTTCAGAAACGTTGCGTATGTATCCACCTGTATCGTACTTAGAAAGAATTTGCACTAAAAGTTATAAGTTGGACGAATCACTCACAATAGAAAAAGGAGTGCCTGTATTTGTAAATTTATTAGCAATCCATTACGACGAAAAACTTTTCCCGGAACCGGAAAAATATCGTCCCGAGAGAATGTATGATAATCAAAATCTTAATTACTCTTTTCTTCCATTCGGAGACGGACCCCGCTTTTGTATAGGTAAGCGAATACATATTATTCAAGATTATTTGCTTATATTATTCATAACTTCAAGTGTTCAATTACTCGACTTGGTTTTCGGTGATCTAAAACTCTCGTCGTTTCGCAATGTATATTTATAATGTAAATATTTATATAACATCTATGTATCTTGTTTGCTTTTAAAGTAATGCAGAATGCTTCTTTTTGAAATGATAACAAGTGGACATCATCGTCAAATAATATCATAAGAGTTATAAACACACTGTTTCTAATCAATTCAAATATTCGCATTATCTTATCGTAACGCCTTATCTTTTTGAACATTTAAAAAACAATTTAATAGATCATATCATATCTGTTCCGCAGACCACAAAGCGTAGTTAGGTTCTGCCTACATGACATACCTATTATATAAAATCATCAATTTTGAAATTCAATTAGCCTTACCCCTTTAGTAGTGGAATATCAAAAACGCCTTCCTTATTGGGAACAAACGTCATAAAAGAAATCCACTGTTCAATTTTAATATATCTAGGCTTAGGCTGTATGATGATAGATAAATCAGTCAAGATATATGTATGTCTTCTTACAAATATAGATAAAAATGGTCACAGCCATGAATACTAAAAAAAATGTAGGAAATTTCAAAAATTCGTTTGAATTTAAAAAAAGAATTCCTTTTGATCGCTGTATTTGTAACATATGTGTAAAGTTATAGGGATTATTCTTTACAGGAAAACGTTACGGAATGATACAAGTATTCCTAGCGCTCGCACAAGTTATAGTAAAGTACAGAGTGAAGCCCGCTGTTCCCTACAAAATTAGAACTGACCCCTACAGTGTCATACTCTCACCTGACAAAGGCGGTAGCGTGAAATTTGTTCCACGTTAGTTAGTACATGTGGTTATTAAATAACATTTAACAAACGAATTAAAATTAAGACGTTGTTTTATTTCTTGACAAATAATGAAGACTTCTTCAAAAACTAAAATTTTAAAGAATGATCATGATTTTTTTATATGTATGTTATAGAAATAGCAAATAGGCAGTTAAACGAGACGTACAATCGTTATAGTGCATTTGTAACCACAAATTAGACTATAGCCCTATTTATAAATGTGTTGCTACCGGAAATACCTCATCTCATAACGTTTCGCCCTACATGTTCGGCCACAATATGCAAAAACACCGTCTTAGCAAAGGACATAGGTTGAGTAGTAAAGCAGTTTGAGTGGAGGCGTCTACCAACGTCATCAATGATTTAATCCGTGAATAAGTTATGTAGATGATAAATATTATGAATGGCATGGCTATTTAGATTAATCAAGGTACTCGTTTTCACGGCACGTTTACCTCAGTATCAGCTGGCAATGTAATTAATCGAGCGTGAAGTACCGACCCGCGTGTTTCTCTACGGAAAATGTAATTTGTACGCGGAAAGTGTGCTGTAATTGTGATTTACGATAGTATTTTAATGAACCGATTGAGAATAATGCATTTTTTATGAACCATTGTTAGCCAGTGTGGTGTCTTTATTGTAGATAAACCTGAATTTGGCCACAATTCATGTACCTTCAATAGGACTTATTTATGAGCCGATGTAATAGTTTTTTGAAATAACCTAAAAATCTCCGAGCGGATCTGGTAAATATCATTTAATGATAGTAAACAGAACTGTGCCCTCCCAACCAAATGACTACGGCGGTCACGATATTATATTGTAATCATATGCCATCCAACAAACTTGAAAAACACCCTCCGGAACCGTCATCAAACCCTGGATACCAGATAGGGTCATAAAAATACTTGACAAGATCAAACTGATGCATCCAAACACGACATATCAGCTGGCAGCTGTCGAGGAGCTGGTTTCTCTGTAGGTGGTCATCAAGTCTATGCCACCATAATATTACAATGTTATCTAATATATGTTAGTATCGAATTTCAGACCAATCCGGTGACGTGAACTGGTCCAAAATCGATTTCTACATTTTAATCTAAACATACCTACTTACCTACAAGCAAGTGAAATAAAGAAATGCTTTTGAAATAAATCTGGTTTAGTTTATTTGTAGCCAATCGATTGAATCAAGAAACAGAAGTTCAGAAACAGCGGAACGAGGATCAGTGCTCTTAAATCGTTCCGGTAGCTAAAGTTAAACTTTCAGTGAAGTGATTGGAAACTTCATTGAAAGTTTTGGCAAGCCCCGGTCACGTCACGCCACAGGCAAATCCTGAGGACCAAAGTTTCCGATCAGTTTGATCTACCACAGGGTACGTGCTTACCACAACCAGATTATAAAGAGATTGACGTACTTATAATTTATTGTCCATCACAAGTTTTATAACAGCAGACGCGACGCAATGACAAAATGATTTTAGTAGTTTTTTTTACTTATTTTGACTTAACAGCTAATATATTGTCTTTTGATAATGTTAAGCCTAACATAGAGTAATACAAATTCAGCTACATCATAAATTCATATACCTCGTATATGCCTAAAAGAGATAATATTTTTCACAACAGATGCCACGTAAACTCGTTAGTTAAGCCTACAGTCGAAGAATATGTAAAATAGTGTCCTTTTGGGACACCGACCCTCAAAAAGAAATTTTGCCGAATTCAATCCCCAAGAGAATTTCGTTACAGGGAAAACGTGTATTTATACAAAAACTGGTGGTGATTCTTAATACTTAGGTACTGCATATATTTTCACCCAGAGCATATTTACTATTACAATTTGACCTAAAAATATACGAACGCTAGAAACGTGATGGCCCCTCCTCTGGCGTCGCAAATACCCGAGGAGAGGGTTAAAACTACCCTTCGGAAGTTCTAACAGTAGTTCACTTAAAATAAAATGTTTCTTGTTTATGGCCAGTTGTTTGGCGACTTAAAGCTCAGTCTCACGTCCATATAATTTCCATTCGAAAATATTTCTTGTGTGTATAAAGTACTTGTTAAACAATGTTATTTTATGTTAATTGTAATTAAGTTGCAAAATGTCAGTATTTCTTGTCCGGTTGAATTATTTTTTATTCCAATTTATGCTGACAATCTATCACACGTTTCATGGTCGAGTGGCGCTGCGAACTCAAATGCAATAAATCTTACATACCTATATGAATAAATACATAAATGTGACATGACCCAATACATACTGAGCTCAAAAAAGACGAAAGTTAAATACAAAACTATTATTACCCGTACCATTCATAGCAGATCTACCTAGGCCTCAATATTTAAATAACATTATTTTTATTTTTTATTTTGCTTCTGATGCTTCATCACTATCATGATCATCAGCCGGCTGGACGTAGGCCTCTGTGTCTTATCAACGATCAGTACCACCTTCTCTGGTCACCTCAATGGGCCGGAGGATGTCTTCATTACATTTGCACTTACCACTACTGCAGATTTTGCCATTTTTTTGAGCTTAACATTGATACTTACTTAAAATGAAATTCCGTACCCTTAAATGGGTTTAGGAAGTAATATATATTGTGCAGCATACAAATTGATCATCACCAAAATGACGGTCGGTCATTTCATGAGTTTGCATATCCCCTCTATAATGGCACAACTTGCCGCTATCACAAAACGCAGGTTTGAAAGTGTATGACGACGCAAGCATTTATAACCGAATTCACCGAATTCACCGAATCTTAGTGTGGCTATGATGTGACCTTTTACTTGTTCATAATCGCATTAAGTACTCTTCATTTTATCTGTCGTAATTTTATTTAGCACTCACAGTCTGCTCATAAAGACATAGTTAACTTACTCACAATTAAACATTAATATTTAAAAAAATAGTAACAGTTCTTTCTTAGGCACTTAAATTAAGGATTTCATTTTGTACTTTTCCATTCATTTTGGAATAGAACATAAAAGTAAAAAAAGGTTTAAAATATCTTTAAACTTTTTTATAAAAGTGTGGTAGCATCTGAACAGTTCTTGGCTGGAAATTAAAAACTATTAAACGTTCGAAGACGAGGATTTAAAGCTGGATCTTTCGCGTATATTCTTATTGAGGTAAACTAGAAAAAATGGCCCCGACTGTAACATTTTATTTCGGGCAGCTAAGGTAAAGTAAAATGAAGGTAAAACTTACTTTTTTTTTAATAATACTTACAGTTATATTACAGAGTTACATCAGCTGTGATATGATCACTACCATGAGATTATTTAATGATGTAACTGAAGTTCAACAGAATTCCTGTTTTAACATTGAACAAACGCCGCTAATTAGATTCACAAAATAATTTCTTGTATATTTTATGAAGTTTCCTAAAGAAACTCTCTGAAACGTGATAAAAGCGTTCGGACTGTTCAAGTTTGGTCGCGTTCATTAAGATTAAAAATTGCCGCCTTGACTAAATGCGAAACAGCTGGGTTCGACGCCGCCATTGTTTGGTTTTGTTGCAATATTGATCTACACGTAGAGTCAGCTCAAAAGATACCTTCCAATATTCCTGATTGTACGTAGGTGAATATATACACATGTAGGCGTATCTGTTTATCTTTTTTTACTTACTTTATTATTTTAATTGCTTATACATATATAGGTACTCATATTATACGATAACAACTTTTTGATTTTATAATACTCGTAATTGAAATCTTCATTTGACATTAAGAAAGTTAACATTTTTGTCCTATAGGGCTTAACTACATTAACATTCAGAGAAGATCGCGATATTTCCAGCCCAACTCGAAAGAGGTAGGAACAGCTTTAAAATTCGACATAGTATTAACAGGGTATCCGAACGAAATGCAGCGAAAGACCCCTTGTTTCAGTTCTGTCGTATGAAGTGGATGGAGCTCCAGTTCGCTGGCGGCGAATCTACGGGACGCCCGCTTCGCGTTGCCTATCGCGGTCGACCCGGCGCGCGACTGTCTATTCAATAAAAGTTCGAACTATATGTAAAATAAAACAATTGTAACAAAAATGAATATTAAAATACAATCGCAGGTAACATTTATTGATATATCGTCAAAACTTTAATTGTGCACCTCTTCAAGTCGTGAAGTGCACAGGCCGCATTGGTGAGTTCCGCGGAATATGTGATCTTTTGATTGAAACTTAATTATTTTTTTCATATAAATAAAATGTATGCCAAATATATTTAGCCAAATGTAGTTTAAATAACCTCTTCGAATTGACTTACTTTTAAAACTTTTGGTCATAGATACCACTTCATTGAATAATATTATTAAACTCTGAAACTGTGTAGGTACTTACTTGTTAATAATATAATAACACATCTAAATGGTTAATATTGTAATCGCTATACAAAATGTGCTCTCAACTTTTTTTGACTTGTAAACCTAATTTTATGAAAAATGTACGTGTGTTTTAAAAATTGACTAAATGCTAAAGATAAAATCAGGTCCGTACCACATAGCGTGTCTACCGTAAGATTCCCGATAAATCCTCATACGACAATACAGTGAAAAATAGATAATACGTTTTACTTCTTGTAGGTACTTTATATATTACCTTAGTATATTTATGATGAAATCGCTACCCTCTTAGTCATTAATGTGTTTGTGTTTGACCGTGATATACCGTAGGTACATGAGCCTACTCTGTTCCCTGCCGTGATTTGTGGTCGGCTTTGTTCACGTCCATATATGCCGCGACCCTTTTTAATGTGCCACTTTAATTAACCCTTTGTTTTTTCCTGACGTCATATTCCATCTGATTTCAGTCTGTATTGTTGAATAGAACTATGTATGTACCTACCAGGGTAATTAAGTATTAACGCCAATTTATCTGCAAAATAAATAGGTATACCTATTTATACAATTTATTTATATATACAAAATAGATATAAGTATAAGTACAGAAATAAGTATCAATACATAATAAAATAACATTAAATATAAGCAATACTAGGTACATGGTGTTTAGATCAATTCCTATATTTTACAATAACTTCATTTGACCGATTCAAAATATACAAACTGGGGTTTCAACATTAAATCAGACATTGGCAAGATCAAAATCCATAACCTTGTACATATAAATTTCTCGCACAGATTATCACGGCTGACGGTGGTATATTTTGATTCTCCAAAATAAAACGTTTTAAATGTGTTTTAACAAATAATCTTTACCTTTTTTAGGTACCTACCGCAAAAAAGTATGAGTAACGAAAAATAACTAGGTATCGTGTTAGATGTTAATAAAACCTTAACTTAAACGTAGGTATAGTTATTTTTTATTTCATTATATGTAATTATAATAGGTTCATTTATTTCATTATAATAGGTTCTTACTACGAAATGTTTGAAACAGATTCAAAAGTCTACAAAATTTTCTTAAAAATTCGTACCGATCGTATGAGTTCAACTTCATATCGTATGAGTTCAACTTGAAAAATATAGTTTTGTTTGTTTTTAGTATTTTTTGACATTGTGGCGATATTGTGTTGAACATACCGTAACGTATAACGTGAAATGTGTTATCCTCGACGTGTAAGTGCAAAAACCATGAATTCAAAACCCAATATTCGGCTGGTATTGAAAAAGTCGAGAAGGCGACCCTTTTCATGATAAGGCAGCGACGAATTAGAATAAATTCTCCCTCGACAAACTTTATTTTTATTAACTTTTTTCCGTATTGTACATAAGACTCTTAGAACATAGATACCTACTCGTTTTCACATAACGAATCTCCATTCAATAATTATGACACCATCTTATTCAGGTTAATGTTACTACACTCAATATCCCACGCGCCCCTGGAATTACAATCTCCCTTGATTTAAGTTCTGTAATATTCGACCCTCTCCCTGAAATTTTAAATAATTGAAAATTGTACGAGTATTTTATTGCGTAATAAATATTGTGAAAGCCTACTCCTCTAAAATGGTAATTTATACGATTGTCGGCAAAAGAAAAACAAACATTGAAGAAATTGTAAATCTTAATTCCGCTGAATTCTTACGTAGCGATCCAATCGTTTATTTGAGTTCAAAATATAGCGAATGGAGTAATCTCTCAGTACTAGATATTACATTTAATAATGTGTAAAGTACCCATGACCTTATTGTTTACACAGTACATATAAATAACTAAAGTATAAACATTTAAAGTGCACACCTGACTTCACCACAAGTCTCCCATTGTCAGATACAGCACGAACTAGTACCTATTGTAAGTAGGTACTGTTTGAGATGTGGCGAAGATGAGCTTAAGTGTTAATTAGCATAGCTTAGTTGCCTATTTTCTCTCCTTATATTTACTTAATACATTTTAGAATAGAATTTTATTACATGACGTTCGCATTTAAAGATATTTGCCGTAACTTCAGCAATCATTCATTTAATGATCGAACGAAATTCTTATTTTATCGTTTGGTTTAATAGCCTATACTTAATTGTGTTCTAACGCTGGACAGTTTATAGTAGCAAAGAAAATTAAATAATGTCATTTTACTCTACCTCTACATCTATAAAGAATGTTATAATTTTCAAAGGTTACTTAGCCTTGCCGACTCTTCACAAAGGTCTGTAAAATTTTATTTCTCCTCCCTATTTATTGAACAGTAAAAGACAAGTGGGGCGTATTTATTATGGCCAAAGTTAAATAAATTTAAATATTACTGACTGAGATAAAGTCCATCTTGACAATTATAATCACAATGTATATTGTACGCCACCGAATAGATGTACATATTTATGTATTAACATTCTATTACGCGTTTAATATTACAATATCGTGCACCAAATATTTTGTACATTTTGATGAAAAGTTTATATGTAAGGTATATTTAAATTTACTGATTTTGTACGAATATACATATATGTACTATATATTACATTCAGTACTTTTCAAAGGTTGCCACTAATAACTATTAGTTACCAGAAAATCTGCTATCAATTATATTTTAGGTACCTACTGTCTAATCCTATGAGAAATAGGTGTGGTCGTGCGTGTCCATATGCATTTACTATGACAATATACATATGTACTTCGTCTAAATAAATATTTCATACAATAAATGTGTTTTCCGTCTCAACATTTCCGTGCCTAGAGGTATATTTGAAGTAGTCGATACCGGTAGTCATTGTTATATAGCGGTCAAATCTTATCGCAGGCATTTAGAGCGGCATACAAACTTACAATAGATCAGATAGCCAGAAAGCCGTATTCACCGCCCATCTGTAAGAGAACAGTGGTTAACGTACGCTTTGGGTACCCCTCAATGGAGGTTGGAAAGCCGTGGGCCTAGCAGTTATTCTATTGAATTCGCAATCTATTGAGAGGGATAATTGAAAAAGGCTACTACTCTTCTTTGGTAACGGTAACGTTGGTCCAGTTACTATAAGTAAATATGAGTTTAGATAATATTACTTAGTACACGTCCTATTCGAGATTGATCGCAGATGACATGCTACTCCTGAGGAATGAAATAGTAATTTCTGATATTACAGGTACACGTGGATCAGCGTTATTGGTATCTGAAGTATAGCGCACTATACCATAATAATACTAAATAACATGCTATGCTACACCATATGCTTTTCTGGAACGAAAGTATACCATTTTCCACTGTGTTTTCTATTTCTAATAGCGTGTTCTATTTTGGTCGAGTTACGTAAGGTATTTTTAACCTTCACACTAAGCAGCCAGCGGTAAAAAATGTATACCTACGGTCGTCTTGGGCCTTTGCTGTTACAACTATTTGTAAGGCGAAGCAATTGTTGATATAGAAATTTGTGTATCTACAGTATTTTATTGTGTATATTTGTACAGGCAACAATCTCAGCGTACAATACTATATGCAGTCATACTAACTACTACTAACTGGCATTAGTCCTATTAACAATTAATACTAAGTAACTGAAGCTAACAGCTCTATTTTCTATGGTAGGCAGCGGCCTTTTGTAACTGTTACATGGTGGTTTGCTACCCTCGTCGCAAAAAAATAAACATGTATTGGCCAAATAAAGCTTTTATTAAATAGCTCTAAATAAATGGGGCAATATGCAAATTGCAGCAACGTTCAGACCGAAGTGTTCCGGTCTGATTAATGTAGTAGTATAAGTGGTATTGAGCATTTAACATCAAATAGGCCGCGTAAAAAACCGCCCACCGATCAACAAGACCCTTTGCCACCCGGAACCGGCAAAAACTAAATAAATAACTCGAAAGTCACCGAAAAATACGATATATAGAATAAATAATGCATGAATGAGTCAGGCCATGGTCCCCATGTGCATACCAAGATACGATTTACAAATTTTATCAAAAGGTACTCTCAACGGCAAAATAAATGTTTATTAAAGAGATTAGATAACATATTATAGTTATTATAGTTATTTAATAGTGAAACACATTCATATTAATATTTTCGGTGCAGCTATTATATTCTATTCGATAAGCAATAACATCCTAGTGGTTCAGACTTCAGCCTTCCATTTTCCTCGATGAATATTTACTTTACATTTATATATATATACTTTAGAATACTTAACGGAGAGAGAAAATTTAATAGTTTTTCATGAGAAACTCCAATTAATTTTATCTATTTTTTTTTAATCAAACACACTAATCATCTCTCGATTAGGAGGGTCTTTAGGTACCGTTGTTTGTTGAAATTAATGCTAAATAAGCTTATTTATATTGTACGCCGCGTCCGGCGCAAAACCCTTGAAATGCTGAACGTATCTCTCCTCAGTATCAAATGGAATAATAATATCAGTAAACAAATTCATACACATCTATCTAATCCCAAATAAGGCAAAGCCTACACTATGGTAACTGGACAGCTGATAAAGTACACACTAAAATATCTCACAACATGGTTATTGATATAGTTAAATTTGTTTCTAGACCAGATTCCGATCCCCAGTCAATGTTTTGTTAAGATCACGTAAAAGTAGTAAAAGCGTTTACTGACCATCTGAAATTACGAGGTCACTGCAGTACGTGAACCATTAGTAATACTTACCTGTACGTTGGATATTCTCATACCATACGCCTTACCAAGTAAAACCGCAATATTGTAAATTACGTAGTGCGTGTAACTACTAAACGTAAAATCATATACAATTACAAAAAATGTTACACGTGTACTCGTACAGATCTCCTTCCGCGAATTCCATCCGCCCCGCGAACAGACCGAGTGAAAACATTGTATTGTAAAGGTATCTCTTTGAGAGCAAACGAGAAAATGTTATATTACTCCCTTTTGTTTTCATTATACAAATGTTATTACTACTTGCTCCTTTCTTATTTTGCTAAATTATATGATAACGTTGAAAAAATAATACACTTGAAAAAGGTTAAAAAATTATATTTATTTAAAACTTTATACAAATTATTTTCAACGTTCCTTTCCATTTACTGTACCGCTATTAGACAAAGCATTCCCTTTATAATGAAACAGCTTAAAGTCTTTATTTATTTAAATTCACGTAATTAAAACTAAATGTGTTTAAAAAGCCTATTTATCCTATATATCTGCCAGGTTATCGGCCTTGTTCTAAACGGGTAACAAAATCCAATAATCCAAATGTAATTTCATCTGACTGCACAATATATCATATTGGTCTCGTGCTAAAATTATAAGAGCAACAATAAGACAGCAATACGCACGGCCAGGAGTGGCGTTCTTATTAGATTGGGCCGCGACTCGCAAGAAAAATTGTGTTCGTTTCAGACACGCAACCCTGTTACGACGTCGCGGTACGACGGACAGGTGTAATTTCCTTGGAGACAATGTACACAAAACCCAATTTAACACACAAAAATAATAAATCCACGTTATTTCCCCAATGTGCCACTTTTTGGTGTCTGGTTATTCCAATTTTCATATTTATAACGATTTTAACATTACCCATGCATTAACCACTTGAATTTTAATTTTCTGACAATGCTATGATCAGGTAGGTAATAGTCTGTATTTGATATGCGAATATATGAAAATCTGCCATTTATTATAATCTAAAATCTGAAATATAAAACTGAATTAACATTATACTCGTATTAATGCATATTAATAAGTAGGTTGAAATGTAGGAAACGCGTTCAACTATCATAAATATTATTGCTGTTCCTAGTGGAAGGTGTACCTTGCGTGATTTGTTTTAATGTAATCGTGTAATGTAAAGAAAGTGTAGGTACGACTGGCTTCTTACCCTGTTGTTTAGATAACCCAGCGGAGCAACCTGAGGTCATGCGTTCGATTCGTACCCGAGACAAACAGGCGTTATGTATAAAATAAGGATTAGCGTGAAAATGGAATACCTACGATAACATATTTATTCGACATTAAAATGAGGACATAGATTCCTAAACGAATAATGTCCAAAGAAATATATGTACATATGTCTAGGCTTCATAGTAACTGTTATATACGAGTATGTGCCTTACATATCAATTACATAATTTGTACAGTATATAATATGTTGTTACATAATTATGATGTTATTTACCTACTACGTCCTTAACTTAAATTTACTGTTTCATGCAACAAACACTAAATAGACAGTAGTCTGTTAAAGATGTATTATGTACATCTCAATCAAGTATTGTTAAGCGTACTATGTAAGAGTACTTTGGAGGTCGGCGGGTGTCATACCGAC
>DWGJ01000158.1:0-41667 GCA_018246895.1 Aspitha aspitha aspitha | reverse complement strand
ATTTGAACTTTTGCTGGATTCGATATTCAAGAATCTGATCAGCGATAAGAACACTTTATCGTGTTGTTCGGAGATTAGAAGTTTCCAGACATTCGCTCCTTGAACAAGAATTCGAGCAGTTCGCGACGTTATTTAATATATGCTACCTGCATATTATAAAACTGTAACAGATTTCAATTCGGAAGACTGAGTAAAAATATATGAACAAAAAAATTCATTTTGAAATTATTGTCTGTCTGTGTTGTCCGTCTTTCACGAAAAATTGGTAGACGGATTTTAATGAAACTTTTTTGTTACATAGCTATTAGTCCTCGGCAATATATAGGCTATAATTTATTTTGAAAATCGAAATATCAGATTGAAATTTTTGTTCGGTACAAAGTTCGAAAGTTCTTTATCATTAGCCGGTATTACTTTACTTCTGGATACAGACTTGTACTGAGTCTTCTGCAAAACACATATAAACTTGCAAACAAAACGAGTGACATATTGGCAAAAGCACTTTAACCCAGTGACACGGTATCAAGGCGTGACTTCCACTTACTGCTAATGTTCAGTAAATTCCCCAGGGTCAGTGCTACCCTGTTTTATGGCAAGCCAACGAATACAACCTCTTTTAAACCACACCCTTTGTCTGATGTCGCTTCATTAACACAGAAGTGACTTAATTAAACCAGATAGCAGTTTTATTTTACGTTGTGTGTTTATTGTTAATTTTATTTATTTTCTTTTGTGTTTCTTATCTTTTTCTGTTTAATTTTATTTGTCATTTTGTCTACTTTTGTGTGTTTATACTGTGTTGTATTTTGTGTTTTTGCTATGAATAAAATATGTCTGGTTTTTTCATAGTATTAATGAATACAATAGACAATAACCTGCGGTGCTCATATTTCGGATTGGTTCTTGAATATGTAATAGAAAGAAAGAAAGAAAAGAATTTTATTCGCAAAATAACACAGCACAAACAGGTAAGACAACAGATACTCGTAAAAGCAAACAAAACATTAAAAATAACAGCGTGCCTGAATAATACAAAAATATCCTCATAGAAAACCTATCTGAAGAAAAGAAAACTGGAAGGACTAACTGAAGGTAGGATATAATTGTAAAGAAAGTAAAAGAAAGTGGTCTTTAACTCTTCGTAAATTGACTACTACTTTTCAAATTAAGAACGGAACACACACTACGTTTGAGGCGGAATAGGTTTGATCTCTGTTTCCTCAAAAATTGAACATTGTTGATTTTGAGTTCATGTGTACAAACCTGACACATACGAATAAATTAGGTGGATGACATTTATAGTTAGCATTTTTTTTCTGGTTTTGTTTAGGCCACAATTATTCTACATATTGCTTATAGGCATTTCTTTCATTATTGTTGTTATCCCGACTTGGGCTTAATCAAAACTTGTGAATGATTGTTTTGCAAAAGTTTCTTCAATGGAGACGTCTTCCAGAAATCCAATTCAATTACATTCTCTTATCAATTGTTTGAGGAAATCGTGAGCTGAAAACAGATCAGTCCGAAGATGCAAGATTAAAATTGCGTATTTCCTTCACGTTCCTCACGTGTTGGGCGTTCAAATAAAGATACAGTACATACATATATCGATTTGTATGTGTGTTTGTATTGAGTAACATATGCTACATTCGTGGAACTATTTAGAGTATCGTCAAATATCACTGATGTTGTATTTGTTGTCTAAAGTGTCAACAAATACCCAAATAAATTTCCAAAGTGAAAAACTCCATGAAACCGGTACAGAAATAAATAAAAGATAATTTCAATCTAAAAACACCGTTGAACATTTTATTAAATTTAAATAAAAATCTCATTATTAAAATATTCCATTAATGAAATGAATGAATTTAACGAATAAATATTTACATTTAATTTATTGTTATCTTCACGTACTTACTTCTCTGCCATTTTAAACTGAACGGCGATTAATTAGAAAACATCAAACATTTCATCTGTTCTGACAAACACCAAAGCAATTAGGGCGAAAATGAAAAAAGGCATTTTCACCAGTCATGTACAGAATCCGACTTAATCCAGAAAAGGTTTTTATTCGATAGAATTTATGCAACGTAACTGAGTGTTCTTGAACATGCTCAAATAAAAGATTAAGGTCAGACATAGGATAATGTATTAGATGTGGTTCTCCTTCTGGGAAGTACATTATCTTCTCTCCCGTTTCTATCGCCGAATAGCGGGAAATAAGCGACTATTTAGCTTGAATAAGCAATTAAACATCTAACACGGATCCATAGATGAAATTATAGGCTTGCTTCTTAAGCTTAAGAAACAATAAAAAGTGAACGCAGTTTTAAAATCTGACATCACGTTTATATTGCACCAGACTTCGTCCGCATTTAAATGAGAAATCGTCATTTTATCACGCAACCAGCCTGTCATAAAACAACGATTTAAAACGAACTCAAAGGAATCGAAGTAACGTTCCTTTGTTTATTACACCTTCAGTAGAGAATATAGAATTTGGCTTACACAATGAGCATGAATATTACTATGTAATCATAAATATACAGATGTAAAATTGTTTGTCCAGTTCCGCGAAGTGGATCGAGGTCGTCACCACATAACAAAATAAAAACCTATTGTCGCATTTTCGTTGTACACGGTTGAGAAAGACGAAGGGCGCGCGTACGAAAGGGAATTTGCTGAATTGATACGCATCAGGAAACATTATGAGGAATTCTAAGGTGAGTAGGTTTGCTCACGAAGTTTCTTCGTCGTTAAAGAGATTATTTAACTTCAAAAATGCATATGACTTTGTACAGTTCAAAGTGCACACCGAGATTTAGACCTCAGACCTGTATAGGTCTCGCCCTGGGGGAACCGCCTTCATGATCACGGTATCCCCTACGCCAGGTAAGTATACTCCGTTGCACCTCAGACCTACGGAGTTGGAAGCTGAGCTTCATACTATTAGGCAATTAGTAGGTGAGAAACTATCTTACTGACCTGATCTTTGTCTTCTTGCGTTTTCGGCCACAGTGTGACATTAAGGACGATTTCCCCCATATCATGGTTCGGTTTATTAGGATCCCGAAGACATAGCACCAAATCTTGAGGTCTGCCGAGTTCTAACGCTGTTAGGTCCAGGTGGCAAGAGCCCATGAAGTCGTCTTGAAGACCCCAGTCGTAGTCGAATACCTGTAAACCAAGGGACTGTTAACGATTGTTCAATAAAAAAAATTTCACAGCGCTTACATATATTACCAACGCATGTATTATTTAAATAACTAAATAGATAAATATGTCTGCCACCCGTTTTACTTTCCTCTTCTGGGCACGGGTGATTTCTACATTATTATCAGCTGAAATTCAAATTATACTACAAAGAATTGTAGGTAAATTTCAAATAAAACAAATGAAATAACGCGAACTGCTGAAAGTTTGAATATTCGTCGTTATGAACTTTGTATCGCATTTTTGCCGTTTGGTAGAAAACTGGTTCAGAAACACCAAGAACTAAGCTTAAACAATACAGTATAAAATGCGGTTCGAAGAATAGTAGATCACCAACTCACCTTGAGCTGAACAGCAATAAAGGGGTCTTCAATAGGCACGGTGAAGCACTCATCCCAAACCGGATTTAAATCTCTATAAACGATCCTGGACTTGTGGAGTAGCCTGCCACCGGCCTTGAACTTCACATATGGATCGCTGGTGCCTGACAACAAACCTGTTTTTCGACCCCACAAAATGTACAATTAGAAAAGAAGCAAACTTAGGATAATAAAATAAAACCTATTTGACCAAGGAGCTATTTTAGGTCCAATATTGTTGTGTATACATTATTTATTTAAATCCAGAATCAATAGTATTGTAATCGCCAGAAGGTTACCTCTTTAAGAGCATGTTTTGTTTTATGAAGTATCAAAAGTTGTAAATATAGAAGGGAATGGATGGTAAGCAACATAAAACTCTTAGTAGAAAATTAGAGTAAAAATCTTAGAATTAAGAAAATGGGTACTTGGACGAGTAGCAATGTCAGTAATTTATTACTTATCAGACACCAATAGAAGGTAACATATGAACAGGTATTATGTAGATATTAACTGTGTTGGGTTAAAAATTATTCGTCGATATTTTTTATGTGGAATTTAGTGCTCCTTTGTGCCGTTTTAAAGTGTTTTATTTTAATAATAACTTCAAAAGCAAAAGCTCTAAATACTTGTGATTAAAGTAAAATAATGTGCAAAATAAAACAATAATAAAAATAAACGTTTTGTCTGTTTGTGTGAAGTGTTTTTTTTGTCATTTCGTAAAGTATTGCATGATTATGAAAATAAAGCTGTAGTGAATAGTATTATTGTTTCATTATTCTTATGCGCTTGCTTAAAGCTTATTATGGTTCGATTAGTGAGTTACTCTTGTAAATAAATTATTACTTGTATGTTATGGATTCTACTCACTATTACTAGAAATAATCATGACCTCTATTTATTATTACCTGCCTGGTTTCCTTTACCAATCTAGTTTTTATTAGCATAGTAATTGATGCGACAAAAACCCAAAAGCAAATTCAATAGCCTTTCGCGCACGTGCTGTGGATATTTAAATAATTATTAACTTTAAATTATAAATGAAGTATTGAGTTGAATGTTTCCATACAACTTTGCGTGCTAATAGGTAGTAAAATAGCTCGATTAGAACGCTGGCGCCACCTGGGAAGACTAACGATGTTAATTGAGTAAATGGCTACAAATTCATTCAAGACCCGCTAAAGCACAGGCTTTTCCGCAACTGAAAAGAGCCATTTTATCCTCATTAAGCCATTCAAATAGAACTCAAAAGCAAACTTTATCCCAATTGGAAATTATTAATAAACCCCGCGCCACAACTTCGTTACTATTAGGTTAGATAATAACAAAAACAATATTACTTCTTCTATCTCATCTTTACGAGAAATATCTACTGTGTCTATACATTATTAAAATGTATACCTGGTAAGTGTATTTTATCGAGTTTTCTTAGCCGTCGAACCCTCCACCTTGTATAGCTTCATGCATATTTAAAACTCTAACCAAATGTTTATGTAATGCTCAAACAAACGCGGCGTGGTAGCGTGGAACTCCATATAAATTGTTGCCAGTTCAAAGAACAATTGCGGTCGAAAGCATTTGTTATTATTTATTATTAAAGTCGTGAAAAGCGTCTCTGGCTTTAGTATTATTTTTTATAGTGCTAGCTTGAGCCTACTTGTGTGATTGTGAATTATTACTGGGATGTCGTCAAAACTAATTTCTTAAATTTATTGCCACTTTTTGTGTACTAACGAACAAATTGGTTAATTACATATAAAACAATAGACGGACAAAAATGCAACAGTCCTATCAAATTCAATTTGACAGATGTTTGTAACTTGACAGCTGTAATTTTTTTAACTATGAAAAAATTATGAAAGTACCGGCACCGACTAAGGTAACTTACATTAAATTAACCATTTTAGAATTAGGAACAAATTAAGGGATTTACTCAACAAATTGAAAGTGGAAGACTTTGAATTTGTAGTATTTATTTCTACGACAAGAACTCATTTAATAGGCTTTGCTTGGGACGAGATCCACTTTGTTTCAAAGGGTCAACCGCAACAGATTGTTTTAAATAGCCTTAAGGATGTTCGCAATAGCCTTAAGGATAAATCCCTACATTATTTAATGGTTTGGTATTGTATCCTATTGGTATATTTATGAATACTTTAATATATTTTTATTAATTGCAGATTTGCAAGATGTTAATATACTTCCAGTTACAAAATAATCTACGTAGTTTTCGAAGCTAAGGACTAGATTTCCGGAATGTTCGGAGTCATTTCAACAATAAATAGATGCGTAGTTTTGACAACAACACAGCTCTTTTGTGGCGTCAGTGTGTAGATGTGACGTCAGTTCACATACCGTTCTTATCCATTGCCATCAAGTTCTGACCCCTTTTCAAATGGATTCTCAGTTGGAAGAACGCATGCTGTCTGAGCTGCTGCTCCCTCAGTCGTTGACCTTCATCTGGCTCCTGGGGACGAAAACATTACGTTATTGAAAACGGACAATCTTAAATTGTGGTGAAGTCTTACCTTTTCTAATGAGTGGGTACCTACCTTTAACGACCCCAGTCTACTGGGTCCATCAAAAAATGTTATACTACATCAATTATTCCATGAGTGTCTTTCGTATTGAAAAAAGACAATTGATTAGCAATACAATTCGACTCAGTACAGAAATTCCTTCGGTTTCATAGAGCATTCTTGTTATCTGCCTAAAATACTCGGAAAAGTTCAATTTAATCAACTCGTTTTTGTTATTGAATTCTTTCATTAATGTTATACAAGATATTCCACTATAAAATTCCATTCGATGTCGGGTTATACGTGCCACCTGCTACAATCGTAATACTGGAATACTAAGTTACTTACTGAGAATTCCAATAATAATGCTCGTGCCCAGGGTTGCCAGATTTCGAAGTATGAAATTACAATAATGTGAAAAACTTGAGATTACTTTTAAACAACTTATAGTTTAATAAAAATGGATTTCGTCAGTATTCCTTCATGTAAATTTACGGTTCAGTCTGCTGGTCAGATAATGGCGTACGTCAATATTGTAAGCGCATATTAAATCTCGAACATCGACAAACAAAGACCAGAGCAATATTACTCATAAATATCCAGCCACGTTTTGTATAAGCTGATATGAGTTCTTTATCACCGACGCTAGCTCACACGCTATTTACTTTACCAATTGCAACAGCTCGGGGGGCGGTGATCTCGCGAGATGCGCAGGAGTGCCCGACGTGGACGGCACGGGGTCGATCGACGCTTGCCTCGTGACCGATGCGTCTGATGACAAAGATCTTTTATTAGTGAAAGTGGTAAGCCTGTATATGGTTCGCCCGGGAAAGTACCACCGCCACACCTATGTATTTCTGCCGTGCAACAGTTCGCTGCTTTTCATGAATACTCGCACAATCCAAAACTCACTTTTTGCACGGTAGCCATTTGAAAATTTAAAAAAATAAAACAATATTGTAGAAAATAACCAATCAGAAACCGAAATTTTTGCGCGACATTATGCCAGTTTTTCCTTTATGAATGTGAGTCTTACTGAGTATGAAATAAGCAATATTTTGGATTTATTTGTGTTATGAACTGGTATTTTCAAAATTTTGAGTTGTGTGAGTATTCATGAAAAGCAGCGAAATGTGTTACACTTTAACCCTTTTTATAGTAGAAAATCCAAAGTAAACTGTTGTATTTACACGAAGAAAACAATTTCACTCTCCATCAACGACATTGTAGATCGCAGATCGAGAGGTTTATTTACAGGCAACTGCGACGCTCGTGACGTTTATAGACATGCCGGTGTATTTATGTTCTTTTAATGGCTCTGCACATTAGCCGCACTACGTACAGAGAGGAACGTTTCCAGTGTCAATATTTAACTTTTTCATGGCCTATAATTATTTAAATATTATTCTTACTTTCCTCCACCTGTAAGTTATAATTTGTCTGTAGGTACAAGCAATATATTACTGTCTAAATAGATTGCTAATTAAACGTGATGTTCTTCGCATTGTGATTGCTTTTCTATTCAATTCTAAATTATTTCTATAACTTAGCCAACAAGATCTTTTCTACAAGCTCAGCTTATTATTTGTTGGTATCGATACATTAGTGGGCTCTTAATTATGTTCCTTTAATCTACTGACTATTCAATATTAGAATTCTTCATATGGTTTGTATAAATCTAGGGGATATTTGTGGGCTTAGTTCATCGCTTACTCGGTATTTGTGAGACAAATTGATAACAATAGCTACGACTCAGTGCTCGTACCCTTATCATTGCCGGGCCGTGCTGCGAGGGTATGATCGGCTCGTTAGCGCACAAGTGTATGTACTTGTGTGTGGTGAATTTCAAAGCGAGGGGCACTTGAACTAAAATTTGATGGTTGGATTCCTTGATACAGTTATTATATCATTGATAGAGAGTTTAAAAAAGCAGATTTAATTATTTATTTTCGTCTCGATGTTCAGTATACTCTATCACTTACATAATAATATAAGTGCAAGGTTTTACATAAACATTTAAGCAACGAAAACCTAGCATAAAAAGCTCAACCACCATTTTCAAGAATTTTGAATAAAATCCACAAGTAATTACATATAATTGTGGTGAGTATTAATTACGACACAGATATTCGGAATTAACGTAGAATTTTAAATGAAGTTCCTTACTGGTGTAAGCGAATCAAAATAATTAAATTAAAAACTTACAATTTGCCTCTACCTACCCTTGAAATCCAGAAAATAAACCTGCGATCCATAATAAACGAGTTACTGATCGTTCCATCACAATCTTCAAGTTGGCTACACTTCCAGTAAAATTGAGCTCGAAATACGTCGCTAGTCACGACTACCCCAATTAATGAGGGTACCAT
This sequence comes from Aspitha aspitha aspitha, assembly GCA_018246895.1. Lineage (NCBI taxonomy): Eukaryota > Metazoa > Arthropoda > Insecta > Lepidoptera > Hesperiidae > Aspitha > Aspitha aspitha. The sequence continues at coordinate 33,207 of DWGJ01000158.1, read as the reverse complement.
TCAAGATATCTTGCCTCCGGTATTAGACCTTTACAATCTAGTGCGAACATAAATTGTGATAGAGGGAGCCCCGGGCTTGTTTAATTTCACGACTGAATAAATCCAAATGTTATACCGCGGAGACCGTGCCGCCTGGTGACGTTTCCGTTGTCCCATCCATAAAATTCTACTAGCCCCGAAAATTACCAGTCAGACTTCCACTTAAGTTATTGCCTTTGGGTTTTGTTACCCACTGATGTATGCGGTACGTTATAGATATTACAACTAAGTGCTCCTAATGGGATTTGCATATGATTTATTTTTATCAAAAGGTCAATGAACTATATGCTAAACTACCGTCAATAATTTTATGGAAATTATATTAGTAGGACAGACGTACCTATATGTAGCAAGTATACTTAAATATCTGATCCAGTCAATAAATACCTACCTGGAATATTTGCCATTGGCGATTATAAACAGTAAATAATTTTTGCATTGTTTTCTAATATGCAGTAAATACATTATGCTTCATATACCTACGTAGTAAACACAAATACGGCATTTTCTCGTATAATTAATGTTTTCCCGTCCAATAAACATATAAATACAGGATATGGAACTCATATCATAATAGCTATTAGGTGCTGTTTCTGCGAGAATGTTGCGGGAAATAAATCACAAATTGCCGACGGACGAAAGTAATGTTCGTCAACAAATATGAAACTGCTGTATTAATCGGTCGGAAGGACATAATGGAAGGAATAGGCTCGCTGAGTAAGAATAATATTTGCAATACAGTACTAAATAAATATATTGAAGGAGAACTCAAGAGACGGCGACGACGTCTCAATAAAATTATTTCAGAAGAAACTTTTAACTTTATGCAGGCTTATACTTCATTGTTGGGCTCAAACAGACGAGTATGATCAGACGCCGAAAAGTTTTGGCTTTACATTTAAATAGAAAATGCAACTTGCATTTAAAAAAGAAACAATATAGTATACTTTCAGCCCTGAAGTTATTACCTTCAAGTTCATTTTCACGTCAATATCTAAATAAATAATTGTTCACTTCCTTAGTATGGCACTAGGATACATTGTCTCGAGGTGTCATTGACGTAAGTAGACAGAAAGATTGTGTACACAATAGATTATAAAGAGAAATCGAGCCCGGTATCCTACTAACATATACAAATAAAAAAACTAACAAATGTGAATAGACTCCACAACCTCCGGCTTTGCAGTGAGAGTCTTGACCAACCAAGTGGGTCATTAACATTGTCAATACATACATAGTAATGTTATATTGGCAGCGGCAACTGTCTGTGTGCTACGTGACTACGGCTGATGCACCGAACCGATTTGTGAAAACTTAATCTAATAAGTGCTTTAATAACTTCTGAAAACATACATAACCTATTTTTGGGACGTAATCTATATAATAACTTATAAAATTGTTAAAGTAATTATTTAAGAGTTATTAAATTATAAAATTAATTATAAGCTTAAAAATATTCAATTTTACGTCGTCAGTTACGTACAGCGAAGAGGACGTACATAGGACCACAACATAATAGCATTTAATTTAGTAAATAAATTGATTTGCCGTAAATGATTAAAAAATAATCAAAGAGCTAATACAAAAATATTTTTCAGAATACAAAAATAGCTGGCAACTAGATTACTTTATTTAGATGTCTAAAAAGAGAACATCTTAGCGAATATGCAATTTTTTAATGGTTATCATGCAAAAGAGACGCTGATTTTATTCAAAAGTAGGGTCGATGAACGCATAAAAGTCAAGCAAAATTACTTTATGGTAAACAAGAGAGAGGCAGAGAACAGGATATTAGAGCATTATTAAAGTAGATATACCCGGTAAATTTGAACAATATCTTACGATAGACGATGGCAGAAAGAACCAGGGAAGATTGGAATATGCTGTTGAGTTATTTTTTAAGACTTGACTAAAAAGTGGACTGAATATAAAATATTGTCAAATATTGCAAGGTAATGTAGAGACTATTTATTTCGCCGGGCCGCATCGCTCCCTTTATGTCAGTTTTGTCGCTTGCAGCTTTATGTCAGTTTTATTGTAGATATTGCTCGGGGTGGTAATATTCCACGATAAAATTAGTTCTCGTCTATGTCGTTTTTCAGTACTGTAAATAAATCAGTGTCGGACTCATTCTTTGTGTTGTAATTTTTCTTCGTTGCTTTACGGAATGTTCTTCCGAACATTACTTCAACTAATGTATATGTCCCGCTGTATTTTGTAATTTCCTACTTTCTAATGCACATAAAATAGGTATGATTACGAACATTTAAATATTACTCTTATGTGAGAGGTAATATTTATAATATTGAACGTTGGTTTATTCGAGATCCTACATGGTATTGCAACGTAGGTATCAAATTTGTATGAAAATTCCTTATTTTTAGAATTAGAATAGCAATCATTTGTATATATTGCTTATATAAGCCTAAGGGTAAAGCTAATAAAAATAATATGTAAGAATATAATGTAATCAGGTAGTTGACTTCGCTCAATGAGTTTAATTATGAAAGTGTATGGCTCGCGTGCGCGGCGCAATTATGCTAATCTCATTAGTCAATCCCCACGACCTGTACTTTTTCTGTTCAAGAAACGCTTTTGATTCCAGATCTTTTTTCTCCGTAGCGTGTGAGCTTTCAAAGCAATGCAAATCCTTTAAACGTATTTTAATTGGCATTAAGTAACAGGTTCGAGTTAATATGTTTTCTTAAAACAAACAACGGTTTCTTTTTCTTTTGCAGTAATCCATATCTGGTTAATCCGATAAATTAAGTACGATTGATTTTAATTTTTGTCTTCAAATAAAGTTAAAATCGTATTACACTAAACAAATGAATAAAGAAACGTAGTGGTACATACTGAAATTAAATTATGTCTCTGAAGTTCGGATATGGCTGAAAGAAGCAATTTTTTCAATCGACCAACTTTTATGGCGCAAACAGTAAGTGCGGATTTACAGCTAAAGCCCGTCTTTGGAACTCAGAAAATTTCACTTAAGAAACAAAAGTACCCTAATAAAAGAAGAACAATCATAAAAACGAAATGTAAGGAAATTTTCTGTAAAACAGGAGACGCCGTAAAAATTGCATTTTTGCAAAAACAACTGAAAACTGATGTACGTATAAACTATAAAGGTACCAGCGAAATTACCACCAGTTGTATAGTTGTAAGAGTGATATAATATGTTGACAATCCATTGATAGTCGTGAATTTAAAATTTACTTAAAAGTGATGCTTCAATTCAGCACATTCATTACAATTACAGTTCTACAAAAATATTACAAGCTAAATAAGTGTACCTTCACTACACATAAATTAATAACTGTAAGTACGTATTTTCAATGAAAATATAAGCAAATAAAATTAATACTGAAATTTATAATCGATTTTTTAATTGCGTTTTATACCTTAACAATAAAGTATGTAAGTTACTGTATGTATAGCTATCCAAAAACGGATTACTTTACAAGTGTTCGTTAACTAAGGAAAGGCTTAATCGAAAACATGGATTTTTAATTAACAGCAAGGTGGACAGGCATGAGACATATACAAGTGCCTAAGAACGCCAAATATGTACAATGGCCACCTTATCCATATTCGAGTAACATTCTAAAATTAATTAGCAGGTACCTACATTTATATGTATGTAAAGTGGAAGTTATTAGTAACTACATAATTGATACATACACAAGTTTGTTAAGCTCTGGATCAGTTTCCCAAACTGTATGTTTAAATATGTATTTACATATTCTACATAAGACGTTTCCACCTTCCCATATCACCAACTTGAAAACAGGAAGTTTGTGGGACTTGAGACGTTTACTCACAATGCATACTTAACGAGGAATTACATACCCACATACATTTTGCTAAGTTTTTAACGCTATGAAAGTTGTCCTTACGCTTGCAACTTATCCGATGGTGCGTAGCTATTGTGACATGTTTCACTTGTACTTGTAGATAAAGGTATGTCCAATTGTATATTAATCGAAACGTCATAACGCCTACAAATTATTGTATCATTTCAAGGTATTAATGAACAGTCATAGCCCAGTGGTTTTCTTTCCAGGTCCCTTCCCACTCCGGACGTCTGGAAATCAAATCCTGGCACGTTCGTCTAATTTTACAAGCATTTAGAGCCCTATTCCTGTTGCGCGTCATCATTCGCTTGCGTCACACGTGCTGTCCATACATACGGGCTCTTCGCAATCCACGTGCTTATGGCACGCATAATAGTTATGTATGTGTTTACGACAAAATTAAACGTAATGTGTAGATTGAAGACGGACTGAAAGGGAACCACGCCTTTTGTACGGACGTACGGACGAATGGCCTCGCTGGTCTGTGGTGACTCGTGGCATAGAGAAACTCCAGGTAATAAGCCTTTGAACAGAATGCGTGGCGGTCGTACTTTGAGGATTTCGATTGATCAGATATATCGTTTATAGATACATAATTACATAAGATACATCGGACACATAGTTGGTCTGGCGGTCTAACGACAGCAGGTGTCTCAGTTTTGTTAATTTTTTTCTATATGATCATATATAATATTATAAAGAAGGCTCGTCTCATTTAGCAATGACAGCTTAGTGGTTTGAAACTCAGCCGCCCACTCCGGTGGTTCTGGGTTCGATTCTTGCACGCACCTCAGCCTTGTTACGTGCGTTTTGTAACTGAAATTTACGTATCACTTGTTATAATGGTCAAGGAAAATATTTGTTAATACCTTAGTAATGTTTATGCCCAGATGTTAGAATGACTATCAGGTTATGTTACATAATGATTCAATATCAGTGTTAATTGTAACCTATGTACATGTAGTCTGGTTTCAGGAACATGTCATCACTTATAATGAACGGACGTACAATGGACCCAGGCCTGACAGCACTGACGCGCCGCACATGGTCAAGATTTATGTCCGGGGATATCGCATGCCAGTGATAATAATCTCATCTATAACATATATTATTTATACAGTCACGCCTATTGCCCATAGGGGTTAGCAGAAACTGAGGATTTCCACTGGCTATGATTCTAATAAAATTATTTCGCCCTTTATCGCATCGCATTTATACATTCATCAAAATTGTTAAAATAGAGGCTCGTATATTAGAGTTTCTCGTATCTACGATCTTTAATAAATTATAACAAATTTAAACTTAACTACAAGTAAATAAAAAGATTCCTTAACAAATCCACATTTTAGGTGTTCTAGTTTTATACGTACAAAATACCCAGTAAAAGTAAGTCGAGTTGCACTTCCATGAGATAAATCTGCAGCGAACTTGTTTGTCCCAACGAGTTTGTGGACCTGAATGAGACAATCACCATTTGCCGTGAATAGGATTCCAGATAGTATGTCGCTGGACTAAATTGTAGATGTATAAAGATTTTATACCTTTCACCTCTTTGACAAAATAGGATATTAGGACCGTCTAAAAGCAGTTTTCAGGAGATTAAAGTACATAAATGTTTATATAACATAATATGTATAATATATGAGACATTGACTTCTTCCTTCGGTATAGTGAAACATTTGCATAGCCTATTAAACAAAATAATTATTATTACAAACTATTTTGATACATAGCTGTATTATGGCAGTTCTTACAGACGAGTTATGGCGCAATAAGCGCATATTTGTACGACATACTGCGGTACAATTGTTGTGTGATACATTAAAAGCAAAATATATGAAACCATTCAGATTTTTATAATGATGCGATGTTTCTGGTTGATATAGGTATTTGTTTCGACCGAAGTTTTCTGTGCAAAAGAATTTGTGGACTAAAATCAACAAACACTATTTCGCTTTGCACGAGATCAGGACGTCTGGTAACATTTCAATTCTTGTGCAAATGTCTACAGTTCGTAACATTTTGAACTACATTTTCTAATACATTACTTCCGTATATCGGGTTTCTAGTAAAACTAAAATTGAAAGGATTTAATTCGCGTTCTAAAATGCTAACCTCAAACTTCGCACCATGCAGCAATATAAATTAGGAAATGAACTTAAAAGAAACATAAATGGATAGTAAATTTCTCGTGATGTCTGAGACTTTTTTCATGCAGGTAGAATGATTTTATACAGGTATTTACGAACATAATACGTATATAGGTAATGTTACTGCTGAATGCAAATGTCTTAGAAAATCCAAAAGTTAGTACGTCACGATGCGACGACACTAAAAATATATTGCCAGGTAAAGTTGCAGTTTCGTTTTATGACGTCACGTTTACTAGGAAATCCGTAGCAATCCAGTGTACGAGTATTATGCGACATACGAGTATCATGTGTACATACCATATAGCTACGTCATTCCCTACATTCCCTAAATAATATTTAAGTTTTTATTGTGTTATGGCTAGATAAATAAGCCAAAAAATTATGTTACATGCTGTACATTATTACTTGAGTTATTACAGTCAGGGTTTTTTTTGGTTTATGGTTTTAATAATTTATATCGTTATCTCACTGTGATAAAATTAACAGTGTTAGAGTAAGAAATCGAAGAAGATATGCTTGTTTATATTTCGATTAAACAAGTTTTATTACACAAGCAGTAAATCGACTTGTACACTTCTTTTTATCGTTTTTATATAACCACTTCATCTTCACTAAGTTTCAATTAAAATACAATGTCAGGAGCACATCTGAGCGCGGGCATTGTTCACCGACATATTAGCAGCAATAATTTAAGGATAATGCTCGTGTAATTTCGCCGAGCGGCAAATCTATGACCCGTAATGAACGCGAACGAACTCTACGGATACAATTATTTAGGAAAATTACTGTTTTACACAATACCTTAATTAAATTATAAATAACATTGTCTGGTCTAAACCAGGGCTTAATTTGACACCTGTTAAAATGTATGAAAGATGATATTAAACATCTTACGACAGTTCCAGATTGCAATTCATGCTTATAAGTGGGTTAAAAATGTAAAACGTTAATGGTTTTTCGCACAATGTCAATGATTCTAATTATTCATTTGTCTATTACTTTATATCATAATCCCCTAAACGAATAATTGTGTGATTATTATTTTTTCCCTTGGTGGTTTGAATTGTAAAACGACAATGATAATATATAAAAACTTTTTCATACTTTGCTCGCAATCGGCGCCAGGTGAGTAGTGATACCCGGATTAGTCGAGATGAAATTATGTGAGGCCGCATTTCTCCGCTGCTGCTACGGCAAATTGAATTTTTTAATAAAATCCGGAATGCAATTTTCACCCGTGTTTAATTTAATTTGCTCATTTCATCCAAGTGTTTGTGTAGCGAAGGGTATTCCAGGATTCTTTTATTCAAATATCAAATAATTCCACAATTGCACGATTGAATATGTGTTTTCTAGTTTATATTGGTAAAAACATATCATTAAACACTGTCAAATTGCAAACTAAGAAAAAAGGTAAGCATTTGTAATTGTATTATATTGATTTTATTAGCAGAGTATGGATTAATCTCTGCCAATAAATATTCAATCAAATAAAAAATGCTATTGTAAAAATTACGATTTAATCAGCCTATTTTGTTGACATAATTTTGTACGTTTAACATTTGAAAGCTCTCCCTGTGTTCAATTTTTTATCTATTTCCCCTTTCGACTCTTATAAATTTAAGTAGGATTACCATACACCGTGGTCCTATTTAAGGGAGTAGAGAAATCCGAAAGCAGTTTGGCGATATGAATACGTATAGAAAAAGGTACTTGGCAGAAAAGCAACGAGAAAAATGACATATACAACGTAATAACAAACACATTGTATGTAAAACTAAAATTTAATATCTCGACAACATTTATTGTGCTCGTCCCCTCGAATATCCAAATACCGAAAACTATGGTCAATAGTTTCTGTCTCGTAATTTGATTATAACTCTGACGATGTTTAAAGTTATGAATGTTTACTGTGAAACTTTCGGAATACGGTCATGAAAGTTTAGGGCTAACAACGGTTTTAGTTCCACTTGTTAATAAATTTCTTCATAATTCTATTGCTATGGGTATACTACTTTAAATGACATACTATTGCATTCACATATATGATGTAGTAGTTAGAAGCAAAATTTTAAAAATATTGTACTTTTTTCTATAACATTTTATTGTTGCCAATATTATTATTATAATATCTGAAAACAAATTCACAGTACGTAATCTGGTATCAAACCGGTTTCAAACATTTTTATGTTACCTGTGTTACGGCAATCAGACAGATGATTGTTTTGTAAATACATAATACATGAAGCTGTAAATACAAATAATTCATAAAAATGTCGATTACAAAATATGTAAGTACCTATGTATATTTTAAAAATATTCTCACACAATTTTTAAATATAAACAAACAAATACATGAACCTATAATATAATAATAAATGAATTCTGAACTGTGACATATAAATCATTTATTGACTTACATCACGTAACTTTGTTAATTCATATCTAAACATATAGGTACGAAAGAAATGTAGTCTGTGATTTAACATAATATATACTTAAGGTTGCCGATTAAGTACTAGGTCAGTGAATGTGTCAAATGTTCCTGCTAGCTTGTAGAGCATATGAGGTTTTATGTCGGCAATCCTCTTATTTCATTTGTCAAGACGAGTTATGTCTGTAGCTGACGACGCGCAATCTGTCGACATATACGCAACTTAAGGTCGAAAGATATGGGTCAAGATACAATTTTTTTAACAACGATAATGCTACTTTTAACTTTTATCACAAACATCCGAATGGCATTTTTTTTAAATAACTAGAATTTACTACTAAATTAATATAAACTGAGGAAAGTGATGACATGAATGACAACATGAACACACGTTCATGTTGAAATATTTAATACGCTGTATTTTAGGTATACGATAAATGTGTGAGATACTAACAGCTTAATGCCTAGTGAGGGAAGAGGAAGGGAGGATTTAGTTCCTATTTGTTAATGATTAGGAGAATATGTGACGCTTGTGCGTTATCTTCATTATAAGTCATCCAAAGGCGCGTAGTGATTCGAATACGCAGATCTAACATATTCAATCCTCATCCAATATGAAGTACGAGTATCGCTATTATAAAGCGGCAGGAACGAATGTGAGTCCGATCTTTTTACATATATCCGTAAAAATCATTTTCGGTCTAAAAGCATTTGAAAAGTGAACTAACATTACCAGAACATTTTTATATTTATTTTTATCGTGAAACTGATACCTACTCCTTAAATTATAGTGGTATCGAACAGTTTTTCAAATAATAACACATAAATATGACTAAAAACATATACAAATTTCTAGCGTTTAGGATTGTTTTCTATGTGTTATTTATATTTTACATAAAATTTATATTTATAGCATAACTCTGTGTTACTTAAATGTAGTAATAGAGGAATCGTGGTTAAACTTTGACAAAGACATTAGGTGCTGGATCTGCGTCTTAGCCGGTCCAATTGCATTTAGAGCAGCTTACACTTTGACAAGCTTTAGCCGTAACGATGTAAGTTTCCCGGAATGTATGTTGAAAACAATCATTTGTGTATAAACCAAAAATCTGAAGTATATGAAATTTATTTAAGTACCTACGTCTAGTAGGTGCGGTGCATACATCTAAAATTGGGAACGAACAAAAGAACATTCAGTTCATTTTGAATCATTTTAAAACATTTAAGTGAATAATGCATTTGGTATGATTTTAGCATTAACTGCTCAAAAATGATAACTTACTTGAGCTACAATAATATAACTTAAAACCAGTAAAGAGCCAAAGTGCTTAATAAACATTTTTGCGAAAACAATTTCACCATCATTAACTGTGAATCGCTAAGCTCCTTAAGATTTAAACAAATTCCATCTCAGCTAACATAGTCAGATTATTTGCGATGCGACCCTTCTCCAAATTTTAATTGTATCTGGCTCGGAACCAACGGTAATGCTCGCTATAATAACCTTTCATCGTTCTCCTGTCTTGGAAACGTTAGTTTTATGATAATCTAGTTTAATATATCGCTACATATAATTACTACAATTTTATTCAAGTACCTATTTGATATTCACTAAGCAGACAGTGACTCGCCTCCTAAAACATCTCGATAGGGATAACATTTACAATGACGTCATAAAACCCGGTGTGAATCAATAAGCGATCCATTACGAGAGTACGGACAAAGCCAAAGGGTTGAGAGTCGTGACTTGCAAAGCTGAATAAAGGGCATCGATAACAGATATCTGATATTAACTTTGTTTCAAACATATATATTCTAGCGTATTCGCTGAAACCGTAACTTTATACAATAATATAAAAACAACATTATACCTAACTTCAATGCACTGGTTCTAATTGCCACTCCGCATTGAAAATCTCAAGAGCTGGTGAAATATTCAGCATGGTTTTTTGGCGGATTTAAATATTTTAAATATGGATTATAATTTGCCATCCGTTACCATAATTAAAAAAAAATAGAAATTACATTACGTCACTTTATAATGCACTAATGTTGCATAATTTATAATTCTACCAGTACCTACCTATGCATACAATGAGAGCTTATACGTTTCCAAGTTGTGAATCGAAAAGGCCGAAAACCGACATGAGGAGACCGTGCACGATCAGTCTTCCATACCTTCTTATACAGCGTTTAAGCCGACAGATTGCGCGCCATTTAGCTTGCGAGCCGATATTATGGTACCGCGGTCTATGATATAAGAATTTTCGACACTTCGGTGACAGACATAAGTCCATACATATCTATATTGTAGGGTACTTGTAACAAACTGACTTAAAACCATAAAACTTGTTAGAGATGTGCGTGCAGTGTAAAACCTTCGAATAGTCCACTTGGCCATTAATTCAAATCATAGTTATTTAACTTAATTATTAAACATCAGTTAATCAACATGTATGTATAATCTTAACCATCTCCAACCTTTCCAAGTTGCCATAAGAAACAACCTCTTTATTATATTTTAATATGTTACTTAATATTCCAATGATAACATTTGTTTACCACCGTTCCAATATACTGAACGAGGTGGGTGCTAGGGTTTAAATGACGATAGCCTAGGCGTAAACCTATAAGGGGTTCCGGACCCCTTAACTTTCTTATGATAGATAAAAAATTAGAATACAAATGCGTAAGTAAAGAAAGTAAAGAAAGATATAGGTACGTTAGAGATAACTAACGTTTTATTGAGGACAATCAACCAGTGTTACAAGTACTTAGGTAATAAGTATTGATAAGCGATTACAAGTTACTTGGTTACGACACTTAGCGACAAACACCCTTGAGGCTTTAGTAGTCTGTGAATTTTGATATAACTCAGTTATTACAATAGATGCTTTTAGTTACGTAGTATGTAGGTTTATGCCTACTTGTTTCACAAGTTCAATTCTGAATTACAAGAAGGTCCTTGAATCAGTAAATTTGTAGATGTTCTCCACGTAAATTGTCTAGCCATATTGCGGGTAGAATTTCAGGGTATTAATATAGTGTAAGCCTAGGCAGTGAAGATGAAAAGCAACTTTTCTCTGCCTTCACTGTCCAGGTTTTAGAACAATAGCTAGCGGCAAAATATTACTTACTATGTATATACTATCTACTCTATATGTACTCAAATTATTATATATGTATAGCCATGTTGTTTGTAACAGTGATAACTTAAGTAAAATACACAAAGCTTGAAATATTTTCCTTAGTTTCATGGAATTGGTTGCTGCGGGTCACAGATTTGAAATACAAAAATAAAACACAAATTATACGCTTTGCATACATGAAATCTATAAAACCTCTAAGTCCAAGCTCTGGTTTTCCCAACAACTTGTGAGTGCTAAACTCTGTTGCGGTCTGCGGTTCCAACTTGTCACTTCTCCCGTTCCCCTAGTTTTGTACAAACGGATTTACATTTGACTGTTAAGAAGTCCAAACAGATTGAGTTCAAGTAATAGTAGCGTTGATAGGTATTCGTTAATATTTTTTATGGAAACTTAAATAATAATAAAATGATATTTGATTGAGATATTTTTAACAAATTGCTAGAATTGAATCGAAATGGTTGAAAATACGAAATTTTTAAAAACGTATTGAATAAAATAACATTAAGCTGAAATATCAAAAGAAGGTAAATTTAGCGTAACTCAATTTATTTTGACGATTGCCAAAAACCACTGAGATTCAATGACTTGCACACAATGAGAAAATTTCTGAATTTACTGCTTTAGTTTAGGGATAGGAAAGCAATTAAGAACCCATTAACAAAGTAAGTGTGGACAGTACAGGGTTAGAATTACCACCTGCTTCCGTTCATGGATTTAACGGCCTTTCTAGCCGTAGATTTTACGGTTATTGCCATGCTGAACAATTGGTGCTGAAATTGTATTGTAAGAACATGCACCTGCTTACATGTTTTTACTCGATTTTAAAATTAAAATTAAATGACAATTTTGTAAAAGTATAAAATATACATTCATTACGTCGTACTGTATTTTATTTCTCATAAACTAAAAACCTACTAATAAACGCAACACGCGTGCACGAGTAAGTCACAAATTATTATTATTAAAATATTTAATAATTTTAAATTTTACTTAGCATAGACGTCTTACAGCAAATAATACGGTGGGTTTTAATTTTCATTCATTGAATGTAGAGTTAGTAAATTTTAAAAAATCTCGGTAAATTAATTACAACACAGTGAAAAGACGACTTTATTTTAAATAATTTTATTTTCGCTGATTGAATAAAACAGACTTGACAACAGTAGTGAACTTCTAACCAGATGATGAGTTGAGACAATTGTCATAAGTTCTTAATAAGATCGTTAAGACAAGGCAAGATCTAAAGAACTTGGTCTTAAGATTTCTAACTAAAGAAATACAATTGATAAAAATAAAAAAGGGTAACTAAAAAGCTAATTCGATTTATTACAATCCATTGAAACTATACAGAAAAAAGTACATTGTACACCAATACATTATCTTTTGACGACACCAACTAAATCGTAATGGAGCAATACCTAGGTATAAGGTGAAAGTTAATTGCAATTTGTAAATTCCGTTAGTATCGGATTGGGTCACATATTTGAGGGTGTCATTAAAAATTATTTAAATTCACCCCTAGTGGTTTATTTTAATAACGTTTACCTGCAAATAGGGGTCATTGAAAATTTATTAGAACTTTCAGTACGGCTTAGAGACATCAAACAGAAGAGTGAGTCACTAATCCTTTTTTCTATTGATCTTCTTCAAGCAACATGGTGAAGTAAGCTCCAGTCCTTTAAGATAACATCATACGAGTACTTTAATCATAACGTTACTCATTCTTGTGCGACATAGAATACAAATAAGGACTAATAACCTTTGTTGCCTTGTAATGCTATAATTAATACTTGTAACTAAAATACGTACATACATATGTACATAGCGTCACAATATACTGCTAATACTTACCAACGTATGAAATCTTCATCGCTGCTACATTTACTTACTCTATTTTACTACGATAAATCGTTTCGTACTGAATGACGCAGGTCAAAACTTATATTGGATAAATAATGCTTACACGACGAACTTAAATACCCGAAAATTCAGAACTCACTTCGTAGGTTGTCTCAATTAAAGTGATGTAAGATGCGTAATAAAGGGCAATTTGGCTGATTTATTGAAACATTCATTATAAACGTTCGCTAGAGGTTAATTGTAGGCTTACAGTTACTGGAGTCAAGGAGCTGTGAGCTCCTTAGTTTTCAACGAGAATATGAATTGTGGCATTAAAGTAGGTACTAAGGTACTGATACTAGTAAAGAATTCAGAAAGAAAATTTTAATTTATATAGGTATTCATGAGTATGTCAATAGATTTATTTAGTTACATTTATCGATAAATCAAGTTATGTGATGCAGACCACATATCATTTAGTTTTATATGAAATATCAGTATCGACCATAACTTTGAGTTTTTTAACTCTTTCTCCATTTAAATATTCATATCGTTATTTCTCCACCTTTAAGACGCGAGAATAAAACTCCTAATAGGTGAGGATGGGAAGGTGAAGTTTTAAATATAAAATGACGTTTATATCGTTCAAGTGCCTCGTAAAGTCCGAAACGCAGAGGGTAGACAGAGACATTCAGCATATTCTCTCCGCGGGTTCAAATAAACTTTACTAGCTCTAAAACTTCCGTCCCAACTAAATAAGTACCTATTCTAAGAGAATTATGATTTGTCGGACCCCAAAGAACGTAGCTGAATAAATTTTATTAAATCCGGGAACAGTTTACGAGCAGCCAAGTCAGCGCTGCGTCCCATTCACTTGGATAAGAGTTTGGGCTTTTTTAATATAATAAATCAATGTGATCATACCGGCTTCATAAAAACGTTGATTGAATTTTTTACAATCTCAGTTGTTTTGTGTGTGTTGTCAGTTACAAAGGCTTTACTACTTTATTCATTATTTTTATAGCATTTCTTGTACCACTAGGATTTTAACGTTCAATATTGGTAGTTAGGTACTGAAAAAAGATACCCACGTATAGTTGCTTAAATATGCATTTATGGTGGAAACAACAGTAAGCTGTCTATGATAGAATCCTTTCTACTGTCACGCTGAAGATGAATTTAAAGAATAAATACTTTCGAAAATATTAGATGTTCCATAATATCTATTTCTTATATTTGATATGGCCGACCTACCCAAACTACCAATAGTGTTTTTTTGGTATTCAATAAACACATCGCCCACAACGTTGTATGTTCTGTGCAACAAAAAGTCTCAATAGAATTTTTGATCGACATGTTGTCGTTTCATTCACAATAGGCCTCCGGCCACAAAGCACCCGGCCAGCCGGTGCCTGCTTTGGGCGCCCGCTATTTGCTCCCGGATTCGCATTCCTACGAATTTTTTGAGCTTTATTTTTAAATTAAAATCACTGGATTTATTGCGATTTTATTTTTTGCTTTTGGTTTTAAGAATGAAAAAAACAAGACTCATAAAGACAGTTTAGAACGAGTTGTGTTCCAAGGCTTACTCTTACCATACATCTTAATTATTTATTGGGTATTTTTTTGTTAAGTTTTCCTTAGTAGTTTAAAGTTTGTAAATTGCAACGCGGAAGAAATGTGGCGAAATCGCAAAGACTGAGACAAACAACCGAGTCATTAATAACTTCAATGCAGTGCAGGTGCAGTTCACAACTTGCTGACCGAACGAGTGCCTGAGAGCATAATTGACAGCAAAAGTTAGGCGTCACACCAAGAAGTTGATGTCCGATAAGTTACTCAGCTACTTCGGAGTCTTTGCAGTATTAATTTCGTTCAAATTCTTGCCATTAATTTTAAAACTTTTGGCATTTTGCGTGCCCACGTATAATACTCATGATTGAACTTTTTCTTCTATGTGTATTATTCTTCCATCACTTTCAACTAACTTTTAATGAAATATAGTGTTACGTTCATATTTGTCGAAGAATACTGGCCACCTGAGCAGACTGGCTGGATGATGTGACGGAACGTTGGGTAGAGGACAAAAACAGATGAAGAAACAAATGAAGAGCATTATTGAAAAAGATGGAAACGAAATGTGATAAATTGATAAAGTGATGTGAAATTATGAATTATTTGTGGATCTTCGACACACCTTTCTGAGCGATGTTTCAATAGTTATGTAGTTTTAGGGTTTTACGTGGTTTATACTAATAAAAGTGCCAATGTAAATCTGTCTGACTATTCGTTGCGTTGCGTCAAATTTAGTTGTCAATGGTTGTAATCTGCGATGACTATTTTAGAAATCTTTAGTTATTTGCCACAGATTAAAATATGACTAAAGTAAGATAACGTCAATATTTTTTTAAAAGCCTCTAATTCACTTTTTAGCTTTAAGAAGTTAGGACAATAAATGAGATTCTGTTTACGGTGTTAGGAAACGAAATCTTAATCCGAAATGATTTGTTGGACTTACCCCACAAATTCCACGAGCGAAACCCATTTAATCAGAATCGCAAGAACAATGGAGTAATCAGAAATAATATAATTTCCGTCTTCATTATAATTCCATCGGGGAGACGGAATTACTCATGGCTCACTGCAAATGAAAAGATCACAATCGGACTCTATTACGGAGGCTGATGACTAGGCATTCAGTATTCGCAAGAACAGGATTTGCTGTTTTTTCTTTTCGAGTCCCCCTCCTGTTTTCATACGGCCATCGTCTACATCTGATAAGCGAGATATATACCTTTCTGCTCAGAAGCTCTAATATATTTGTACTTTTAATGATATATGACGTTAACAGATTAATTTAAAGTATACTGTTTTGGAGAATCTGCTGATGACATCGCCGCTGTTATCCTATTATTGTTTATTACAGCCACTAGCTCTTAAATGAGTGTGATGTTAGTTTTTAAGTTTTTTTATATTATTTGACTAATATGTATTTGGCGGATATATTTAAAAAATTCGCTAACCAGCAAAACTATGAAATCTGAAATAAAATAAATATTTCATTTAAATGTAGTGTCTTTGTAATTTCGATAGGTGTTTGCGTACATTAGTAAAGTGAAACCGAAGAAGACAATGTTAGACTCGACATTAACACCCCGAACCCTGAAATATATGTACGTGTGTAAGCGGACTCAAGCATTAACAGAACTCACCGGGAACGCATTATACATTATATTATATATGAAAGCCCGAGTCTGTTTTTACAAGTCGTGTCGTAAAAAGGACGATGAAAGTTATGAGGGCAGGGAAACTCTCGTAAATAGCGAAAAGGGAGAATGGGGATAAAGGAATAATATATCAATACGAATCTTTAATATTCGCACGCCGGTACCGTAAATCAAATCGAATGAGACCGGACCATAAATCAAGTGGTTTTTTACGTGTTTTTATCCATAAAAATATTGAGGCCGCTTTTTAAGTACAATGTTGAGGTTGTTATGTTAGACGGGAAGTCGTGAGATTGTTGTATGCAAATATTTTACGTTAATGATGTTAGTATAAAAGATGACATTCTTATTTCTAAACATATTGTACTTATTCTTATTAAAATTTTCTTAATAATACTTAATATCTAACCATTGTTTAATTTTTTTCATACCTTTTTTTATGCACTGAGGGGAAGTAAGGTTGTATCATTCGAAATATATTTATGTAACTACTCTGCTTTAGATGGGGATAAAAATTGTTTTTATTTTGTTTTTGTGGCAGGCAACATGAATTATCTGCTTTAGCTAATTGCTTATATGAGAAAACTTTACAAATAACCCTAATAAAGACATACATAACGTTGGTGCATATGTTTCAAAATTATATAGCTATTCTATTACCGTTTAATACTGTATTTACTTTTTAGGAGTCTTAAGTTCTCTACTCTCTTTAATTATGATTTCGTTGTTTTCCCTATAATTTCCATGCATTTTTTACTAGATATTACTAGATGTCATTATATATATTTAATGATGATGATGAGCCACACAAATAATTCCTTGTGTAACATTTTAATGTAATAATGCATAATAGATATATTAGCATTTAATTACTGATATATTCATAACCATCCCAATACCTCTAAACCGTTAAAGTGCATGACAGTGCATGACCAACAACAATAGTGCAGCCGAAGTTAGACCCAGACATACTACCAGATTTATTAAATTGTACCCAAAATTATCTGAATATTTTAACTGGTTCATTTTACGGGAATTTTACTATAGGTAAACACTTTTAAGCCAAAATTAAAATTGTTTCCGATAATCTCTTAATACATCAACGTGATAAAATTCTCGTTGTATGTTGCGGAATTTATTAATATGAGGGCTGCCGGCTTTATCATTTCAGGGGAAAGATAATTTTAATTAAAGCTTCTCTTCGACTATAATTTTTAAAACAATCCTTTGTAATCATGCAAGTTGCATATTCTTTGGTTATTAAATTAAAAACCTATACCGGCATTTCTCTCCTCCAGATTCGAAAGAAGCAATCGAAGCCATGAATCTCGATCTGGTTAGTATAAGTCAAAGTGTAGAAAAAAGAAATGTATCTATATAAATACTCCTATTATTTGACGAAAAGGATATTCACCAAAGAATACGCTCGTTTCAGTCAATCGAATAATGTACACATACTTGTACATGAAGCTAATCAATCAAGCCGTTTTCCAAATTTAGAAATAACAAACTCATTTATTGACACGTTATTATTTATTTATGTATATATAAATTAGGTTACAAAAGGTGAATTGAGATATCATCGGAATAACAGATACAGATGTGATATTCATGAAAATAAAACGCCTGCGAGATAATCAAGAAATACATGTTGCGACTATTGCTAGTTGAACAATTGAACAATATTGGCATGATTATCGTTGCACCACTCGCACGCGACATGAAAATACTATAATATATCAACTCGGAATGAGCTCTATCTTCTTCAGCCTGTATTGTATCGTTCAGGTACATTCGATTAAATGTTAATATGAAGGATGAAAAGTAGATAGGTAAGCGTTCTTATTACTTTTATTACTACTAGGAGCATAATGAATGCGTAATATTAAAATCGTTCATGTACCTACGTTTCAGGAATACTTTATTAAGTCGACTCTTGGAAATGTCTTCGAATGAACAACAATGTCTACTGTGGTTATTAATTCGTAGAAACTTCCATCTCACCCGGTACAACATCATGAAATCTTATTATGCTCTAGATCTAGACTGTTTACCTATAGTATAAGCAGGTATTACTCGCTGCAATATTATCTTTCTGCTCCTGGCATGGCTAAAATATTTTTATATTGCTTCATTTTTCTGACATAAGCAGGCAGGTAAGCAAGGCAAGTATATAATATAGATAGTATAGTTAAGGATGGTCCAAGCTGTTTACCAAATTTAGTGGTTTTAATATTAAAGGAGTTGTTATGCAACTTTGCAACAGACTCTCCTAAGCATAGCTGAACTTCATGGCCACTTTAAAATTCGTCGCTAAAATTCCGGTACTTACATAATAAATTAATTAGAAGTGTTACTAATTAATGGAGGACCAAAAAAATTCTACCCTGGAGAAAATGTGGATTTCCAGTTGGTGTTACAGGACAGAAAAATAGTTTGTACTTTTTGAATAGAAATAACTATATAAAGTTTACTTTAGATTTAGGTTGAGGTTACTTTTGCTTATTAAATTGACATGGATTATAAAAAAAACACGATTAATGTAATTCGGGTACGGTCAAGTTGTATAGCTTTGAAATGGTAACAAGGATTCTTATTACATAAAGACACTGATGGTAAACTTGATTATAATAGAAACATCTAAAAAATTATAATTTTCATTATAAATTTGAACTGCAGCAGTTGGAACTTAAGCATTACTACTACATTTTTAGCTGCTCCAACAAAATTAAATTTTAAGCAGTAGATAAGAGTAGGTTACTAATTAAACATATTTTTATCACACATATTTTATAACTTATGACTTAATGAAGGAGAATCTTATTCTATGAATAAATACCGTATTTTGCTCTGATTATTTTTCTTTCATTAACGAATCTCAATTCATCAACGTTCTGTTGTCAGGCACTCCACAGCCATTGCGATAACTTAGCCCGATTCCCAATAAATTCACTTCAATCTTACCTCCGAACTGTTTTACTTTCAAAATACCCCACATAGAATAAATTTCCACTTTGAATATTAGAGAACTTTTACAATGGTCGCTCCCAGTTACAAACTCAAGCCCCAAACGCCGTTATTCAAAATTGTGCCTTTGATAAGAAATTGAATAGATATCTGAATCACGAATGTTGCTAAGTTTAATGGCAGCAATTTGCATTTACGCGTCCTGAAATTGAATTGCCATCAGATCCAGATATCAGTCACTTGGATAATACTTTGGTTTGAGGCTTTAATAATGTGGATACTTTTTAAACCAATGACAATGCTACATGAAATTCTCTGTGACACAATCCTTCGTCTACTAAAGTTAAGCATTGTACCGAAATCTGCTGCTCAGGGATTCGGACTGGCGCTGATAAGTTCCGGTATCCAGGTTTACGGATGCAGATGCTTGTGGACTGTAACGACCATCATCAAGTGATATGCTCTTGTCTCTTTCTATTAAAATAGTAACTTTTTCCGTAATTTTCATAAGAAAGAAAATTATTAAATAATTGGTTTAGTTTTTAATCACAATTAAGGGTGGTTTAAAGTTGCGGTGATATTCAAGTTTATTTACATTCAAATACCTATATAGCTTTTATTATAATTAAACCAGGTTATTAAAGTCTGTTTTACGCTCTGTTGTTAGTAATTATTAAGTTCATTTGCTTTGAAGTCACACAAATGGAAAACTATAAGAATTTATGTAATATATATGAGGAAAATTTGTATACGTATAGGTAGTAAAGTAGTAAAGTGAAATCTACCATTACTTAAAAACAATTTGTTTATGTTAAAATTTATTATTAAACTGAACATGTGTGCAGTGAACTCAAAAAAATGTTTTAGTATATAACATTTGTAATGAAAATGCTTTTAGTCAGTATTATTTTCTATGACACAGTATAATAGCAACATTGCTATATTTTTATTACGTTAATGGTTCGGAAGTAGTTGTAAGAAATCACAAACAGCAGTGCTATTTATTACCTTTTTTCAATAGATTAAATGTACCATAAAACAATAATGGTATTAGCGAATAAAATGTCAGCTAAATGCCATGGCATGAGAGCTCTTTATGTGACATGAAAGGGTTGTTTAACAAAGCAATTTTGTCACTGTTACTGAATATTTAATGTAATTAGTTTGAAATTATTTTCCATGTAACAAATTTAAATTGTTAGTTTATGAATATTCCATAATTACGAAAACTTCATGATGTGAAGATCATTTTGATAATATTGGAACACAAAAACTTTTTCTATCATTACCATTTTATAAATGACAGTTTTATGAGTCCGTTGTCTATCGAGAATGTGTACCTAAATTGCAATTGCCATAAAAAGTCATAAGACCCATTAATATCATACCTATAATCGTCAACACACATTGTTAGATAAAATTCTATTTCGTCTTTCATAAATATTGTGCTAAAGTTACACTTCCAAAGAATTTACCTATTGCAGCGATTAACTTAAATGTAAACGGTAGGTACCTACTGAAACAAATTTTACCCAATTCAATGTTAGACCAGTAATAAAGAAGATGTATGGATCTCAACCACCACCACCGCCCCGCTAAAGTTAAGTGCAACTTGTCAGAGTTCATAAGTTAAAGAAAAGTTGAACACAAATTCCCAGTGACGTCAGAATTTTGTAACGTCAACCATTGTCATACACCTCGGGACTGGCGTGTTTGAAATAGACACCTGATGGCTGACCCGACATCTAGAACTTAGTATAGCTGGCTTAACATTAACGTCTCCATCTTTACATAAATATCATACATGTAGTACCTATAGGTACTTAAGTGAAGCCAAATCATTGGACAGAAAATAATAAACAGGTGGATACAATTATATTTTGAAACAGGCAATATAATAGTTAAGGGTAATAATCATTCGTTCATATGTGAAAATTTCCCTTACATTTTGTTAATCATTTTCGTTTTAATGACGTCTTTAATCGGTCTCGGTCTGTTATTAATGTATTTTTAATCACTATAAATCAATTAATCACTATACTATCTACTCTAGGATCGCTTAGAATGTCCCTATCTCACTGGCAACCGTTTGATTGTTTTATTTCATATGGTGTAGGTACACGGCCTTCAGCGCGGTGTCCTATGCTACAAGATGAACAAAAATCAATTTGGACAGTTCGCGGTTGAATGCGCCTTTTGTGCGACATGAAAAGGTTATCGATGTCAGATTCATGACTCACTAGGGAGAACACCAAATTGTCCTAACAAGCTGAATGTTACATGTGATATAGAGTAGTATACGAAAATATTTATTTTTCATTCTGTTTTTTTTTCATTATTATGTCCACAAACATTCTTTATTATACCTTATGTATTAGATTATTGTTTCTGTAAAGAGACACGTAGCTCTGACTCGGTGGTAGATTGCAAAATAACTCTAAAGTTAAGCGCCTTCCTGTACTTTAGAGGGTCGCTGATCCGTACCCCCGCAAATTTATACCGGAGTATGTTAAGACAATTTAGACCTTAGTTTATTATGTATCTAATGATGATGATATATGTGTGCGGTGCACTTTGACTGAAGTAATTTGTTTTGACTTGCAAATTAACAATAATATTGTAATAACTACTTCATATCCTATGCATGTACGCGAAGAGATCGTAAAATGCGTAACTGTATTTTCCCAAGGCACTATTATATTAATAATAACCGGGGACAATTCTACACACGGCTGTCTGATTCCAAATTAGGCAATTTAATGCCTGAGTTATGGTGACCGGACAGCTAATAAACACACATATGTACATACAACTTTATACTTATATAGATATTTTTATTACATCCCGACACAGAACAAACAAATGTGTCCGTCACACAAATGTTTGTCCTGGGTGGGAATCGAACGACCTCTGGTTTTGCAGTCAGGGTCTCTAACCGCTCGATCACGAGGCCAGTCAGACTATAACAGGTACGTTTCATTTGATTGTATCACCGTAGATACGGTATAGGGTGGGCCGCTCGCTCCACGGTCCACTGAAAGGTAATCGTTGTACGTTTCACGGCCCACTAGAACGGGCCGGCCGGCTCCGTATTGGAATGATAATTCGTACGTCGTCGCCACGGCAACTGCTTTGGCTGTTCCTTATTTCTATATCAAAGTGCCATTATCGTAATTTTCTACCATATTTTTTATTTATGACAATGCTTAAAAAAATATATATAAGCTAAATTATTTATACGTGTATGTTTTAGTCACATTTAATTATTTACTGAAGCACACGATACCTATGCATAACGTCGAAGCACATAACCAAATGGTGTACAAAGAAGTTTCTCTCATTGTAATGTACTTACAATACTTTTACTGCTTGCTCTACAGTACATGTTAAAACTAATAATATAAGATTACCACCTACACTACATATTTAAACTAATAATACATATAAGATTTATTTTTATTTTACAGCATATATAGCGACTTTGAAAATTTAAAATATTATTTGATCGAAAACAAGAAATCACTGCAATTAACATTTCTGGAATAATTATTTGAAATATGCTACATACGACTTATGAAATACATTGAATTGTGTGTAACAATTTTAGTAAGACATTTGAAAACAAAAATGAATTAAAGTGTTTCGACATTTAAGTGAATTTAGGATTTTTGTATAACTGTACAAAAAGTTGATGTACTGTCAGAAAAACTAATTCTTGATGTTTTCTAGTGATACAGAAAATTAGGGTCCACATTAGACAGCAGGGACTACAACAATGGCGGCAGCCGGTCGCGATAGGCATTCACGTTGTTATAATGATGGCCGTTAGAAAATAATTCTGCCTTTGCTGAACGTCGTCACAAAAGAGAAGTTATATCCTCAGTTGACCCTTTAAACCTTTTGAATGGCGAACACATGTGTCCTATTACTTGTAAGAGTTATTGGTCTATTATTACTCGGAGGCGGGTGACCAGTACCCACTGCGATCGGTCTAATTGCTTAAATGGATCAATGTAAAATAAAAACACGCACAGCTGTTTAAGGTTGTAAAACATTTTAATCTCAGCCGTTATTTAAAAATGGAAAGTGTGAAAGTAACATACAATTTTATTGTGCCTTGAAATGATCTTTATTTAATACCAAAAATGATTTATATTTAGTACCAAATCAATTTCTAGACTAATATTATAAAGCCGAAGAGTTTGTTTGGTCGAACGCGCTAATCTCAGGTGTTACTGGTTGGTTCAGGTGGTTGAATAGTCCATTTATTGAAGAAGTCTATAGGCTATATAAGATCACGCTATGACTTATAGGAAAAATAATGATCGCAACACGAGCGAAGCTGCGGTCACAGCTAGTTTAATAATAAACACGGACAAATTAAAAGTGCCTGCCTTCTTTCGATCCAATCTTAGCTGACTACCGAACTGTATACGATTGTATATGGTATTCCCTCTTTTATGTATAACTCAAACGTATATATATGGCAGTTGAGCTTTGTGCTCGTTATAATTAATAAACCTATCAGACCGAGAGGGTTCGCAACACTAACTGCTGCCTCCAGATTCAATTGAATGGATTTAGGGTTAATATTGTGCCTGGAGGCGGACTATGAAATGATAAGGTCAAGCACTACATGTTCTCCATAATATATTCAAAGTCTGTAGCAGCTACATAAGATACTAATACCAACTAATACCAACGATATAAGATACTAATAAGTAAGGTAATAATACATTGGACAACATAGTTATCGAGTTCTTTCTAACGTCCCACCGTTGATAATGCCTCAACAAAAGTGGATTATAAGCTTATATGTAGGTGAATATTTATTTGTTTCATATCTACGGCTACTAAGTGTAAAAATATACCAGTATTTCAACTATTTACTTACCTAGCTCATTTTCTAAGCCATAGTAGGTTTATGAATTCCATCCTAATTTCAAGTCTTATTAAATAAAAAAGAATTGTGATGCGAGAAATTTACTTGTACCAATACCAGTTACCTGATGTATTATCAGTGATAGCCTAGCAGTTGAGATTTCAGCCTCCCACTCCGGGGATCCAGGGTTCGGTACCTGGAACACCTTCGGTTTCACACATTTGTGTGCATTTTTAAAATTCATACATTATTTGTTATCATATAATGTTACAGGACAACTTTTGTAAGCAAACCTAGTTACCTTAGTCATTATCATTCCCTACAGCGTGTGAAGTCTGTAGTTCTGAGATCGGTTTTCAAAAGTAGACCGATTACACTGCTGATAGTAATGACGTAGGTCTGTTTGCAAATGCAGGCGATTTTACTCAAACACGATTAAAATGCTTAGTTTTATTCATATTCTCTGTTAAAAGTATACAGACAATAAACGAACTTTAATTGAACATAGGTTATTTGATTAAATGTGAGAAAGCACTTTGATGGTGAATGTACATATTTCTAGTATAATGAAACACAAATGCCAAAACAACGATTACAAAATAGCTCAACATCTAAAGTAACTCTATATATCTTAATTGTGTAGCTAAAATTAAATATTCAAAATTTAAATGAACATCAGACACCGAAGCTAATTAATACAATACAAGCAAAACAAGTTGAATTTAATCAACAAAGATTGCTTACCAGCAAGGATGCCTTTTAATTTGTATTAAGATGAATCTAATGAAAATTAAATAGAATAACAACACTGAATTGGCTTGTTTAAGTTCGCTTAATAAGAAAATTAAACCGCCAAGAACAATTGCGAGGCATCCGAGAGATATTGGAAATAATAAACAGACAAAGTGAAATTAAATTAATGGAGCCAGATAGCCTATTTCAACTTAGCTTTGTTTGGGGTAGCGTATATCTTATTTACAGATATTTCATTATTATTATCAGAATTCACTTATAAACATTCATTTTATCTTAGGACACCCTCACACACGACCACCTTATACCAAACTAAACAGAGCCCTTTTTATTACGCTGGGTAATACACATGCCCCCGGGGGCTGGAGGGGGTCTGTGGGAACCCTGGCCGAATACGACCAGACCACCCACCCATCGAATTCTGTAGAAGACTGTAATTCTGACAAACCTGAGATCATTGACAGTCGCGTTATCAAATCATCATTAGTCTTTACCAATCCCTTATTCTTTCCTTGTTGTCTCACGGGTATCCTCTTATAAGAAGAATTAGGGCCATTTTCTGCCATCCTGGCCATTTCACGATACATTCACTTTTATAAAAAATAATATCTCTTAGTTCTCTAGTGTACGACAAGGTACACAGAGACAAAAAAATATAATCTAATCTTAACATTTTATATATAAACATTATTGAGTAATAACAACATTGTATGTTTTGCCTATAGGTAAGGTAAATCGGCTTTTAGTGAATTTCAGGCGCTCTATTAAAAATGTGCGGAATCAACCGCTGTCTCACTTTCAGATTGCAATAACAAGGTCTGTTGTGAAACGGGTGCTTTTGTTATCATTCGCTCGTTTGTGTGTTCGAACGGACCACTGAACAAAGAAGATTGTTTTTATTGCACTCTGAAAGGTGCAACAGACCGAAAATATGTGGAATTGAGAGTAAAATCGATACATGGTTGGTGTTTTCGTTTATACAAGTTTAATTTTCTACTCCAGTTGTTTTATTGCGGTGATGTTTTTATTTAATAAATAGTTGTAGCGAAAAGACCTTTTTAATCTACTCGTATATTGTAATACGTTCATCTATTTGCTTGCACGGGGCAAATAATTTTATTGCGCCTTTAACGGGAAGGCAGAAAGTATCACAATTATTATTACAATAAAGGTATAATAACAACAAATAAATTATTTTTAGAAGTAGTACTAGAAAGAGCAAAAAATTCTCAAAACTACGAGTACGTACATACGTGACGTACCTACTTGATCCTTGTAGTCCGCTGAAATTAATATATCTTGAACATCGTATAGAGATAATATGTACATATAATATCAAGAGTGTTTCCCTAGTGTTCTATTATTAAGAAAGACGGGTGGACATTGGACAATGCCCGCTAAGCACGCAATGGGTCCGCACAAGTCGGGACTGTGCTATTCACACGAATTTTCTCGGAAAGCCTTTACGTCACACAAAGCGCACTATTATTCACAGTGGTACGGACCAACATAGTTTAAAATGACAGCTTCCGACTTTGATAAATTGAAAATTTCCCTGGCGGTGTACTTAGATCTCTGAATCCTCTTATGTGGCTCGAACAAGAAAATCATTGTTGACGTCGCGCCACTCAATTGCTATTTTAAAGCTTTTCTTTTTTTACTTCTATAAAAAAATGAAAAAGAATAAGACAGCGAGTAGATATAGAATAAATACAAAAATAGTAGGTAATATTTTTACTATTTTATAAGAAAACTTTTTACGAGTTCTTTGTGCGGTCAATAATAAAATAGACTCATATTTTTCTCTGTGAGAAATATCTCTGCCACTTCGCTTCAGGTCTCACATTTAATTTTAACGAACGAAAGAGGTATGTGCTTTGTGCTATTTTTCAAAGAAGAGGCTGCCTTATGAAACTTGGTCCTAAGACAGAAATAAAACGTGCCGTTATTGCGAGTTTGATTAAAGCAAGCGCGATGCGCCGGCGAGCGAATAAGCAATGCGCTATTCTAAAAGAAATATTTTGATTCTTGCAAATAAATAACGTTTACTATTTATTTCTACACTTTATTTCGGTTACCTAACCGACCCCAAGTATATGGGAAAATGGCTAGGGAAGATAGACTTTATTTCGGTTGCCTTGTATGTCAACCACAATGTCCAATTTTCACTTTAGTTATAATGGTAACGATATTTATACTAATTATAAGCATTTAAACCAATTAAATATACCATACTTTATTTTATCATGGATTTAGACTATATTTACGGCTATGTTTCAAATAGCCCAAGTGATGAATTATATGTCAATTGTGGATCAGTGAATTTAAAAAAACTAAGCAGTTAACAAATTCCATCAGACAAATTGATAGAAGTTTTTTCATGTGTTATGAAAATAAAAATAATAAGCGTCTCTATTAAGTGGTTAACCTAAAAAAAATTATACATAATATCGATAAACTAAAAATCTATTTTTTAGCATTTCTTGATACTAATAGAAATATTTTCTTTGATGGATATATTATTTGTTTCAATTGTAGCTCTTTCTTTCGATGTTATTGGCAGGTATTGACTGAATCGCGCCGGATTGAGGAATTAGGCAATAGTAATAAATGT
This sequence comes from Aspitha aspitha aspitha, assembly GCA_018246895.1. Lineage (NCBI taxonomy): Eukaryota > Metazoa > Arthropoda > Insecta > Lepidoptera > Hesperiidae > Aspitha > Aspitha aspitha. The sequence continues at coordinate 5,293 of DWGJ01000158.1, read as the reverse complement.
AGATAAAATACATTCATGAACCCCGTCTTCGGGGAATTTGTTGACTAGGGATTTGTTTCCACATTCTGCACGTTACTCTTAAGTTCCAATAGATTACCATAGAATCAACTTTCACCTACCTCCGATGGTACTCGTACGAAAAGTGTTACTCGTATAACTACGAGTATGTACGTTACAGCTACATAATAAGATATCAGTCACTGCATGCCACTATTGAGGTTTTTTATTTTAGAGAATTGTTGGCACTAGAGTTTGCTATGGTAAATAGTTTCTGGAAATTGTCGCTTCAATCCTAAGATGTGAATTTTGGAAACTAATTTCATTCGAATCTATGATAGCAGTAAACCTGCATATTTGTAATATTCTTTGTCAGAATTTGACCGTAAGAATATCCTCTTTGGAAACAATTCTTTAGCTCGTATCGGCGTTAGGGTGAACGCCCCGATCTTCGGACAGCGAATAAATCCAGATTTATAGCATTGTGGATCTGGCGTTTATTGTTCCACTATCAATTCAAATGTTGCAATAACATTTGATTGACATTATTTCGTTATATTGAAATTACCACTGAAATTAGATACATACTTACGTTTGTACTCGTATATTTCCAATAATTTTGTAGTCGATACAATAGTAAAATTCATTATCATTCAGGAAAATTAATAGTCCCAAAGTAGATATATGTAGATATCTCTGCCTCTCCCTTTTGTTGGTTTCCGAATAGATTCTGCATTTAAGGCTAGGCACCCATCAGAGTATGATTGTTTTTAAATCTTTGTTTATTGGCTGCCCTAATGCCTGATTTTTTTTTCTTTTCTATTTTGAATTTATTTCTTTTACATTATTGTAATTCAATGGTTATAGATACGTATAATATATTAAAAAGTTAAGACTTTTGTTAATTTGCATTTAACCATTTAATGGCAGTATGCTGACTTTACAAGACTGTATTTCTCCAGAACCCTTGAACATGGTTTTTGAACAGAGAGAGTTTTGAGAGAACAGAACCCTTCAACACATAGATACCTACGCGTATTTCTAAACATAAGTGTTATATTAATGTATGATGTATAGGAGACTGTTGGGTAGCTATAGTACAATAGCAAACAAAGCCAGGTAATTAATTAACAGAAATCAACTCGATGTAATGCTGGTGATTAGAAAAAATAGCTACATAACATTAAATACATGAATGTAATCGATTACTATACGATGTGTTCTTTATGTCTAAAAAATTGATACAGTTATGGAACTAAGCAGCTTTTCTATTTTGAATTGATTTAAAGTATTTTGATATATCCGTCCTTAAAGAGACGTGTTGGTTATAACAGTGCAGAACATCCTTCTATGGCACCAACTTTATGTTTTATTACTTTTCAACATAATATAAATAAATAAGACAAAAACAAAAGGTGAATAACACAACACAGTGACAAACAGCTCTGCTACTTTCGTAATTATTTTCAATTATTTCCTTATACATTGCAACGATTCTACGAGTACATAATATGTATGATGTTGTCTGTGAAATATCACATTGTAAAAGCAAAGAATATTATTAAGTTATTCTTGGAAGCGGTCCATTTGTAAACAAGTTTAAGAGCTTAAGCGTAATAAATCTGCCATAAATAGACTTTTGCACGAAAACGAATATCCGCGAAATCGTTATCAGAAAAACCTTAAAGTAGAAACACTATTAAAAATAGCAACAAATTTATGATGCATTATTTATACATATACGGTGAATTACATTGCCAATCATTCATGGGCTTCTGTTATTTTTTATTTATTGGACTATTATGTACGAGTTTACTCAACACAACATCATCTCCATGCATAGTAAATATTCAATCGATGAGCACGTGAGCACAGCGGTGAAAACGGTCGTCAAATATTATGTTGGGGCCAGGTAGTTGAATACTCGATACTGTCATCTAAAAGGGTTTATCGGCGATGGAATATTCCATAATGCCGCCATCGCACATTGTTGCTGCTCATAATAGCTTCGTAGAGACGTACATACATATGTTACCTTACCTGCCTCTCAGTTAATGCCCACAACTACGTTGGCATGTATATATACCTATACATATAAGAGTATGTACGTATGTAATGTGAAATACGCAGTCGTGAGAACTAAGTTTAATAAGTTCTAGTAGTAGGCAATGCCATTGAAAACCAAATTTGACATGTACTTTAAAGGGCAATGGAGTGCTACTTTATATTATTTAATACAGGTTAGGATACCGTACGTATATTATATTGTACGTTTGGCATTTTCAGCGTCAAGATATCTCAACGAAAGGTCGTTCGTAGTCGATTTTGTATTTGAAGAGAGAAATAGATTTGGTTACAACCGGGAAAGCTCCTAATATTTTTATACAAAATTGGGTAGGTACATACCTATTATGATATTATGGTGTAAAGATAATTCTGACACATTTATGATGAAGTGTATGGTATGTTCAACGCAACGATCCCGTTTTCAGAACTGAAAGGCAAGAATAGGTAGCTATTTTAATTTTGCATCACAGTAAATTTTAAATTAAGTAACAGTACTTTTCGTGACAATATAAGCTTTGTTCAGATTATACTTATTTTAATACAAGTGATGAGAAATTAATTAATTTTTGGACTCATCAAATATTGGTTTGGTAATAAGAAATGATAAATGAAGCTGCATCTGTTCAATCTTAAAGTACAATTCGCATTAAAAACAACAATCCATAGTTATCTTACATACATTGATTTAATGTTCCTAAAATAATAACAAATAATTTGCTACAAAATATGTTAGCGAGGTACTGAATTGTTTATTTAGTTAATTAACTTTCTGATACTTGGCATTTGCGTGTTGTCCGGAAGCTCAAAGGGTATACCTATTCAGGAATGTTCGATATAACATTAAAGCTTTATTACTCCCAGCTGCCTCGTTATGTAACAGCCAAACAAAGAACAAATAAAAGAATCAAAACAATAATGATCAAAGGAAATGAAAACGTAATAATATGTATGTATTATAAAGTGCTGTTGAGTAATGCTATATTATTAAAGGTTGCTCGATTTTCTATATTTATAGGGTGTTTAGTATGTCGTATAGGGTCGCTTAGGCTTTGAAGCTTTGTATTTTTGTATTTATCATTTTTTCAATTGAATTAATGTTTAACGGCTCTTTATCAATTTATCACCCTATTATTATATTATATTATTTAGTTCGATACTATCACCCATGGATTGGAGTTCTTCGAGAATAATACATTTTAGATTTTTTATAAATCATGCTAGTTTGTGACTATTTGTAAACGTCCTCACAAAGCAACCTCTAAACTTTTTATGAGTCCTTAGGAAACTCGACGAGTAACCCCCTGGTTTGTTAAACTAAACATTTCATTTCTGAATTCCACCGCTATTCAAGAAGGGAACTTATTATGTATGAATTTTGAATTTCAATTTACTAGCCAAATTTACTCTCGAGACATTCAGTAACTTTACAAAGTTGAAAATATATTAGTATTGCCGAACCTACCGACCTTTTGATAGCTTAGTTCAGTTGAAATTTGGGTTGTTTTCTCTAATAGCACCTACTTTATTGACGTCATTCAAGTTTTACGTCATTTCTTACGCCCATTTGCAACAACCAATAATACATATGTGTATATATCTTCGTATATATGTACCTACATACAGAAACATTGATCTAGAACTCGTGCTATAAACTCGGGCTAGCAATCCTAATGGATGCGTAGATTGGGTGTGAACCAACAATAACTAATCCACTTCAAGTGTTGATTTAATCAACTATGGCATCGCTCTATGATTCTCATTAATCGATTAACTCATTCGATGGCTATGCAAAGTTCCCGCAAAGCATCTTGTTATACTATGGCATCTTTTTATACATCTTATTGATTGACTAATTAATACGAGAGGTTTTAATCGATCTCTTTGTTATGCTATGGCATCATTCTATGATTATTATCATTTATTGAATAATTCATATCGTAGTCATGCTAAGTTCTCGATTAGATTTTTGTTACAATTTTACAATTAATTGATTAATTCGCCAGCTACGCTACCGCTTTGGATATCTTATCATGCAATGGTTCTTCGAATTAATTAAAATGGCAATAAAAATCAATACTTTTCAAGAAATGCTTGAAAAAAATGAACAGCCGCAAATCATTGTTATTATTTAAACCGATTTCCATTGTACATATTTGCTAACTTGTCTGCTTAATAATTTGCATCTATATAATACAACTACAATGATACGTACGATACATGAAACTTTTTAAGTTGATTAAAAATATTTTTAATATTAAGTTAAGAGGTCATCCGAAACCGGGTATTCAAGCTACCGAAACAGATTTTACAAAACCCCGCTATTAACTTTTTTTGGTTAAAATACCTAAAACAAACAAGAGCGTTGCTAACGATTTGAGTAAATTGATGCAAGTTTTGTATTTTTTTATATCTCTTACTAAGAAGTTTACTCGTCTTTCTGTATATGTAATTAGTATGTCCTATGCCAGTATTTATTTTAAAATACAAGCAATATCTCAATATCTAATGATGTTCGAACTCATGTGTTTTTCGAATGATATGACCCATAACTACAATTTTGGTACAAACAGAATATTATTTTCTATATTCTCTAGTATAATTTAGAAAATCATTTGTATAATTCTATTTGTAAGTACTGCTATGTGAATATCCAGGAGATAATTTATTTGCTGCATAGATATTATCTAACCAAGAAATTAGTTAAATTATTTTTATTACACACGCTTGTAGGCCTGTTACAAACGAAGAAATGAAAAACGAATAACAACCTGAAAAACTGGACGTAATGAAGAGATTACAACTAACATTATTTTTTAAATTAATGTATGAATATCGGTGAACATTTCCCCCTATATTTTGTAGCTCCCTGAACAATAAATAGTCTACAATATTTTGCAGTAGAGTGGATTCACCTTAAGTATTGCAAACATTTTAACGATACCTATTTCTTTTATAATAATATCTTACGCAGCGTGAAAGTGATAAAATAATCGTTCGCTACCCCATTTTTATCTACCGCGAAGAAATTGTTATTAAAACAATTTGTATTCTAGTGTCGAGAGCGTAATTGCGACTTGCTCTTTTTTTTTTAAATAACTGGGGACCATTCCACACACGGCTGCCTGATCCCAAATTAGGCAACTTAATGCCTCTGTTATGGTGACCGGACAGCTGATAAACATACATATATACATACGATATAGTACTTGTATAGATATTTTTATTACGC
>DWGJ01000157.1:0-41824 GCA_018246895.1 Aspitha aspitha aspitha | reverse complement strand
TATTGCGACATGTAGCAAGCGTTCATATTATTGTACTTCGGATTCACTAAAAATCAAAAAATAAACAACAATTTTAAAAAAACAAAAATAACAATAATTGTACCTACATTATATTATCGTCGGTAGGTACCTAGTACAAAATGTATATTGATTATTAAGTTGTTGAAGAATACCTAAGTATTTTTTTCTTTTTAGTGCATACCTTTTAATTTGTTTTGGAATAGTAAGTTTTTGAAGTTGGTTTTTGTTTCGTTAAAATTGTTGTTTATGTATAATTCAGGTGGAGGAAGGTATTCTTGAGGAAGAATCAGAGTGAATAACGTTTTAGCGGTCATTTTGGATTAGTCTCAATTCACTTTTGTTTGTCTTACATGTTTGTTCATACTTATGACCGCCCATGCGAATACAAGGATAATGGAGCAAAATTATGTAGATTTAGGAAAAGGCTTCGTTAGTGATGAACCTTTTCGTTGTCCGAGTATTTTCTTCATAAGCTTATTCGAGCAAATAAAATCGTGTACATAGAAATATGTTATATTTCCAGATAGGATGGTAAATTGACATGACATACTCGTATCATAAGAGAAGACCACAATTAAAACAAATACTATAGGGTTTTAGCGGACCATATAACGTAGCAGAATCTCAACTACATAAGTGTGCCTACTACCTCGCTCCAGTATCTAATTTCATTGTGGCATTACGATTTAAACCAAGTCTTAGATGGTAAAGTAGTGTTATTGACACAGGAAGTATTTGTTGAACTATGATTTTTAATTTAAATTAGGATTTACAACCAAATCAAGTTTACGTGTATAGCTTATCGCACATTTGTCATACGAAATCGCCATATATGCGAATTGTCGTCCGAAACGGAGTGGGCCGACATCAGTTTGGTTATAGCAGATATTTCATTTTGATATATTGGCAAAGGGATTATTAGGTCCTCAGTCAGCATTGTATCATTTATTTTGTCAATAGTCTACGCATTTGTCCGTCACAAATGTCAACTTTTACGCTTTTTAAGTTATAGCATATAACAATTTATTTTATATAGGTATGTTGTATAGTGATTGGCTGCTAGTCATAACAACAACAAAAAAATATCAAGTAAGGACAAAAATATATTAAAAAAAAATTTTCGGAAAATGTAAAGTTGTTACAACTTTTTACCATCGTTTAATGACATCGTTGGAAATTTGGGAAAAGAGGTGACACAAAACATACACACGTATTATATTTATGTATTTTCTAAAAAGATTATTTATCTTAAACTCGATAAACTTACATTGTTTTTAAATTTGTTTGTGGGGTTTTCTCTTACCGTGTACGACTAAGTTACTATTCAGATTAAACAAAGTTAGAAAATGGAAGTAAAGTATTTGAATCGGAAAGTTCTCGAAGTCGGTTGTTGCGGTTAGAAGCTTCGAGAAGTCGAGACTTAAGAAGATGGACGGACCAGCCATTGCAAGTGGCGAATGCTGGTAATTAAATGACGTAGTGTTCAATTAGAGAAGTGCTATTTGAAATTTGCGACAATTTTATCTTTTAACCGGATTCAGTTTGCCATTAGCATTTGATGAATAATTTTGCGATCTTTTTCTTTATTGCTTATTTTTTAAAATCACGTCGCTTTAGGAAAAGAGTTCTGTTACTCCTATAAAATCTTACAGTTTTTATTATGGCTTAATCATAAAAGAGTTTAAAAGGAACCAGCTTCGAAAGGGAAAACTTTGAGAAATTTCATTAGGACTGAAAAGCAGTTTTGCTTACGTATTTACCGCATTCAAGCTACCGTCTAGATTTATCTTTGTTTAGGCTTCTAATCTTATACAGACAAGTTTTGGCTAGAACATTTAGAGTTTGGAAGACGTTCTATTGATGAGAGTAGCGAACTTTGTAGTAATTAACCGTTGTAGTATTCAATTAGGGAGCAGCCATTAGAGCTTAGTGGGAATTTTCCGTATGTCTCAAATGTATAGCCTTGTGTGGTTTTCAGCTTCATTTGGGTTTCGCAAAAACATCTAGGTTTCTAAAGTTCTCCTGTAATTTGTTACTGAAAGACCCTTATTTTTAAAGTAAATTTAAGAATAACATTTGCATAAAAATTCGGGTGACATTCAAGTAGGTACCTGTATACTGTATTTGAGCAAATTCATGTTCATTATTTAAATACATCATGCATATATGTAAGTACCTATAGGTATGTAATTCCAACATAAACAGATATGTTCAATTTTGTATACAGAATGAGTCATGTATGAAATGTACATACATACGTCTACTTATTGTAGTAATAGAAGTATATGGCATAAAATACATATCTCAACCAATATCACATATTTTACCTACAACTCAGGATGACTTTGAAAGAGGTTTTGCCACAAAACAGTGGCATTATTTAAGAGTTCGATTTTGATAGTTCACTTGCATCTCCGTAAATAACTTATAATTCGATTACTCTGCAATCGTTACTTGACTCGGGGTGACTCGTGACAATACTCGTATGTATGTATGTATGTATGTACGTATATACTCACTCGAGAGCTGGCAGTTTTAATATTGCAGTGGTTATAAAATCGTGTGCTCATATAATGGGTCTTTATTATAATTTCATCATCACCTTAGATGTTCAGCGTTGCAGAAAATGAAGTTTAGAAACTTGAAATTAGTTGGATCATAATCGCGCGCCCCATGTGTGGCGCTGCGGACTGGGGACAGTGATGTTGGCTATTCAGTTGACTATTTATATAATACACTCACTACCTTAGACATTTGCTCACTACAGTAAATTGACAAAAAATCTTCTCTGATATTCTACATTTGTGAAACATCCAGCTTTCGTTGAAAACTTTTCAATTGAATTAATTTGAAACTATCATTAGGATAATGTATATATGTATAAATTCTGTAAAATTCCTTTTTGATGGAGCTAAAGTAACGTAACATGTTAAATGAAGTTGCCATGGGCAGTCCATTTCAATTTCATTCATTGTAGCTATTATGTTCTAAAAAATTAAAAAGTTAATTATTAAAGTAAGTTAATGTTCTAAAAAAATTAAAAAGACCATAAGTAGATAGGTACCTGTTGCTTAAACTCTCCTAAATGACATTTAATACATCTATTCAAAGCTTTCAAAGTTGTATAAAATTACGTTTTTAATAAGATGTACAAATTTCTAGTTTTTCGAAAATAAAACACAATAAATATATACAATTTGTACTTGATTTTGGTGATTACATTTTACGCATGAATTAATTCGATTGTATCAATGTACTTCCAATTTTCTTGTGATTTGGCAGAATTTATTTATTCGTTCTTGTAAGCAGTAACAATATAATTAAATATATAAATTCCCCAAGCGTGTCAAATGAAGCAGAGCAATCCTTTTGACAATCGAGTTTCTGTCCCCCAAGAAACTAATTTACCTTCCATTGTTCTTCCATATTTACGGAGTTATTACATTTGCCTCGATCAGATATAAAATTGTCTTCTCGATAGAAACGACCCTTCCTTTTATAAGATTTTCGGGCACATGTAGGTTCTTACTTGCTTAAAAATGGCATGTTATAAAAACTCCCATAACAAAAGCGTCGGTAGTTTTATATAAAGTGAGAAGCTGTCTACTCCGCTGTACTTTATGCAGTTAATATGTGAAAGAAACACTGAGGTACATTTTGTACATTCTACCCATTTATGACATGTCATGTTACATCAGCGACTCCTCACTAGTATTGACTCAATTAAATTGAAAATAGTATTAGATGACTTACATACGAGTAGGTATACGCACCAAGTTCTGATTTAGTTTATATTGTAGATGTACGCAAACTCTTGGCTAATCCGGCTTAGGGTCGAACCTGTAAAACAATTCTCCTGACTTGTTAAGCGGCTTTCTTATTTTCTTAGATATACGAGTATATTATATTTATGTATATTAAATATATTATACAATGCAGATTAGGTTTTAAATGCTTTATTAGAAAAAAGTCTGAAGTTTGTCGAGTAAACGGTACTTTGAACATGGTTCAAAGTTGCCATACAGTTTACTAATAAGCATTATCCAAGGAACTTTTAGCTGTAACTTTAGTAAATTGAATTAAAAACTTTACCAATATCGGGCAATGATAGGAAGCCAATAAATTGCAAAGTAAAAGACAATATCCAAAAGTAAATTCTCGTCTGTAACGTACGAGGCATCGCTTTATTTGCTAATTAATGAAGTTTTCTCTTTGTCACTGCGCGCCGGCGTGTGGACTTATTATTATTGTTTTTCATAATAATTATTTGTCGTTGTTAGCGGACTGCGGAGTATCGTTTTTATATGTATGACATACATATGTTTATATATGTATGGATACATACCATATATGATTCGTTATGAAATGATTTCTTTTTAATTCCAGTTATTTTCTAATAATACCGCATCATCGTCATTGCTCATTGGCCTTCCCCAAGAAACACCACCGCATCCTGTCTTCGGTTACCTACGTGACGTAGCTAACGTAGCCTACGTCAGTCCGCGTGTTTATGTTATGCATTCAAAATATTACATGTGTTATCACAACCCTGAATTTGTTTTTTCCATTTTCAGTTTATTTACTTCACAAGTTTTACGCAGTCGGGTTTTTTATTTTTTTATTGTTATATTTTTGTCTATGTTAATTGCAGGATAACAAAATATGCAATCATTTTTACGTACATCGCAGATTAATATAGCATTAATCCCTTATTAGTAAAGCTATGGCTCTTGAACACTGTGCGCCGCCGCCGTGAGCTCTTCATAATAATTATCATCGTTAGCGAATGGCAACGCATTCGGTTCAGACGGGTGGACGCCGCCTGAATCACAACACTCGAGAGTCCTTACATATTAAAATGTTTTATATTTGTTGGCAGTACGTTCACGGATTTAATATTTTGTCGAGCGAACCAGTATGATTTTTATTAATACCTATGTCGGTATTGATTATGCATGCTTAAAACAATTCAATAGTTCTAGAAATTAATGATACCTACTATAAAATTATAACGACACTTTTTAACTTTTTAATTTATTTGTTAATAGAAGGCAATGTACTATGTAGTCATGAGTAGATGTACATTATTGTTAGCACAAAAGACCCAATAATAGTTAATTTGTTTGTTGTCCGAAAGCATTTACACGAGCCAAAGTGGCTTATCAAGGGTATACATAAAGCTTAAACCTCAAACAAGCCTCTCTTTCATCTCCTCTCTACCGAATAATATTAAGTTTATTTACAGACTCGACGTCACTCTCACTATTAAAGCAGATAGAGTCGTCAGATTAGCGTCCCCGGTTGCCTGTTCCCGGCTCAAATCCCTGCCGCGTCAGTGAATTTTCAATTATCGGCACTCATCTTTCGCAGTAAGTAGGCTATGATTATTTTCACGTAAGTGCTATGTGTCTTTAATCCATGTTATGTTTCGAAACAATAACAATGTTAAACGTAAGACCTAAAAGAGCAACAATAAATTTAATGTTGTTCTGACAATGTTATACATATTTTTTAGCTGTCAATAGATTTTCATTTGTCTTATTGCAATCTGTTCAAAATACGGCAGGTGAAATAGCTATTGAAGTTTTTTCGTTATAAAGCCCTGGTTTCAACTTGTGATTTCAATATAGAGATTTATATATTTCAATGTCAGCGCCAGCGGTGAAATCTTGTTTCGTAATATAATTGTTAAAAAGAATATGTATCTCACCTGTCACTGGCGAGGGCGCGTGACGAAATTACATATCGTTACCACGTACGCGGTTCTTAATTGCCTGCGCCATTTACAATAGCACCTCCTTAATCTTCGCTGTAAGCGTTGCGAAAGAAAGTGATTTACATGAAATACAATTGTACAGTTATTATTCAGTTATGACGAGGGCGGGTGCATTTGACGGTGAGATTTATCGTTTTAATAAAACAGTCGCTGCGATAACGCTTAAGAATGTTATATTTCTTATAATATATAGACGTGTATATCGCAAATGAAAAAATATACCTCTTTTATACAGTTACAAGCAAGTATTCAAATAAGCATTCTATATCCTGGTCATTACTTGGAGAGATCGTGCGCTCGTTACGAAAAAACCTCAAAAACGTTTCCGTTGTAGAATCATTGCAGATATGCTTGATATCAAAAAGAATTATACATTACCCAAAGCTCTCTGTCTGAAATATAGTTGGCTTTGTAGCTCAAAAACCCGAATAACAAGTGACTCCTACTCAGAAGCCGAATTTCAAAACTACCCAAGTATAACAGGATGAGTAGGTACAGGAAAAATGTTTAATTGGTATATCGTGTGTAAGCATTAGTCACTCGTTTTCATTGGGTAAACTGAATGTTATAGTGGCAATTTGCGCCAGGATCCGTAGGTTATGGGGAAAGTATGATGTGTAATAATATTTTATGTGTGTTAGCGAGTCGAAACTTTTTAAGTATCTTGTATATTGATGTTAAAAGCTACGTGGACTGGTTGCGGAAAGTTGTTCGGGTATGAAACGCGAGAGAATTAAATAAGACTAGGAATCATTAGGGGTTGGGGGCGTTAAAAGGCAGCGGCTCCCAATTTTGTTCTCGGATTTTATGGTAACTTAACCGGTCACGTATTGAGATGAGAGTTTTGCGTTTCGGTCTGAACGGTTATAATACGTAAACAAGTTTAAAATAACATTTTACACTTAATATAATTATTCATTGATATTATGAGGAGTAATGTAACAGCAGAATAATAAGACAAACGGATAAATGGTAATAAATAAACAAAATTAGATGCTTTTAAATAGTTGTTTTGTTAACATTTAATAGAGATGCAGATGACAGTGAAATGTAGTGGTGATTGGGTGAGGCCTGCGTGACCTGCGTCCATCAGTCGACATGTCACGGGTGGAATGATGATGATAAAATTAATCTTAAATTATGTTTTACTACATTAATTTAAGTCAAAATATTTATATTCATTGCCAGACTCCGGTGTCTCCTCGTAACTCAAAAAAAAAGATCTCACTTTACTGGCGATGTGAGTATTAACTCTAAAACCGCAAGGCGAACGTTCCTAAATTTCCTATTGAAGGCTTCCGACAAGGTTTTACGACTATTATCTAATGATAACAAAGGGGATCGACCGCTTAACGTGCCATCCGATGTGCCTAAAACGTGAACTTCTGCCACGAGCCGGCACTTACGCCAGGCCCGACAGCGTTCGGTGTTGTTATAATTTACACATTATATTTGTTTTCTGTAAAGATTTATAGACGTGTAATTTCATTTCTATGTGTCTATTAAAGAGGTTCAAAATAATTGGCATATTAAACTAGTGTAAAAAATCATCGTTTTTTTCTTTTTCTGTTCAGCGGTCTACGATATCTATTAAATTAAGATTAAATATAGTCGTTTAATTTATTTGAATGTCCGCTTTATCCGGGTTGAGCGCCGCTGTTTATAACGTAACGTGTGCCGTTTACTTAAGGCGGTGTTGGAGTTAATGTTCTAGAATAGCGTAATGTGCATTATCCGCTTAATCTGTTTTGACAATAAACAAGAAAACAACGCAGCTATGATTACACTTCTGGATTTGAGATCCTTAGGAATAAGTACGTGTTTGCATTTATCGCTTCGCAATAACGAAAAGGGTCGTACTAGAGTTTCTATGATGTTTTGCACGCCTAGTTAGGCAGGATTTATTTGGATAAGTTTTGTTTATAAGATCTGACTGTATACATAAATCTAGCAAACAAAGAATTTTGAATTTTGAATTTTGCAAATAAATTTTACATTTATTATGTTTCAGGTGATATTTAGGTTTTGGTTTTTTTGCGCGAGCACTCTTGAATGATTAATATCTACCTGTAATATTATAAAAAAATAATGTGAGATAAAGTGAAAAAAGGACAGCATATCGCCTGATATCCTTAATCTTAATCTGTGACACAGAATGAGGTCCGCGTGTTTTATAAAGATGTTGGAAGCGATATTGAAATTCCGTTGTAACAGGCAATACCTAGTGTTCATATTTTCTTAGAAATATATCCCCTATATTCTTTACAGAAGAGATGACCTGTGTACAGAGTGCATTTAAGTAGACGTTGAAGTATGTGGAATTTTGCTAATGATTTTGGAAAATTAAACATGACGTTATTACCATTTCTAAATATTCGAATCTTTCATTAATTAAAAAGAAATTGTTGAACGAGTACACCGAGCCGCTGTTGATATTTCATTAACCCAGTATTGTTTCCCCTCGGGGTGCGAATTACTTCGGATATTTTTTACAAAATTGATATAAAAAGAGACGAGGTTGAAATGAGACCCTCTCAGAGTCTGGCTCGTTTTTTGTAATCAAATTTGGCGCTTACTTTAAAAATGTTGTAAAATATTGCAGCAGACATTTAGCCGTCGTACACTCGTCAGGTAGTCAAAAGTCAGAAAGGTAAGGTTTTATAGTGCATATAAGCATATGTAATCATGTAAATTTGCAAAGCTACAATAGTGTTGGCTTGCTTTTATCATTACAAATTTACTGCATGACTAACTTTGTAGTAGCGTAGAGCATCCAAATTTCCCTTTGGCCGAGGATGACATTTCTAAGACAAAACAATCCTGGGCTATGCCATGCTACGCGTTACGTCACATCTTAAAAGCTCGAGTGATAGTCTGATTTGATTCTACTTGTAAGCATCTAACGAACTAATAGATGAGTTAATGTCCACTGCTATAAACTGAATAAGTGTTATAACATCGTTTTTAACTGAAAATAACCCTTATTAATTTTATTAATAAACCAAATTTAGTGAATTGTAATTTATTATAGATGACGTTTATGTTACAAAACAGAATTTTAACGAAATATATTTATCACTTAATAACAAATAACAATGAAAGTTCTCCCGTTATTACTTTAATAGGTCAACGCTTTTGGGACGCAATTAAATTGATAAAATTAATTATTATCAAAACGGTATACTCTACATGTGATTTTATGACGATATAACAATATAGACATGCACCTTACAATGTCTAGCGCATACTACCTAGTTATTTATTTGCAACTGTAGTTGAGCACAATGGAGCTCGCGGTAATGACGTCCCCGTTGTGTGTATGTACGTGCGCCGTTGTCAGGGAACACAGGATAACGCTGCACTGATTATCGTCACGCAACTCTTTCTTCTTATTTATTGTAACTGCATATATCTTTCGAAGTATCACTCATTAACCTTACAGCTTTACCGGGATAGACGGCGAAGGAAAGGAGAAATAAATGATTGTTCAAGCCTATAAAAATTGTTGAGAGGAATTTGTATTAACGTGGGCATTTGTTTAGTAGAAGCCTTATGTAATTGTTGACGTTCTAACTCCGTAGCTTTACTGGTCTACTTTTTAATACCGATTATATAACAAATTCAGAGAATATTTTAGCGACTCGTAACTATCGTGAAACTGTCTTCGGAATTAAATTACCGGTTTTCGCAATGCCATCGCAATTTCAGTGAAATTTGCGGCTTGAAGCTATAATAATTTCGGTTCAAGTTCTTTAAAAGTAATATGTAGTATGCAATGAGTATGCTATCAGAGATTTTAAACTATTTAAGAGTACCTAGGTAGGTACATTATCTAATACATACTTGATATGTCGCTAAAAATCTGTCTTTTTTCTTTAAGGGTCATTCTGTATACTCGGTACAATCTATATAATTTGTACTTGAAATGTTAGCGTGTCAATGCTATAGGATATCATGTATTTGTTATGTTTATGAGTATACTCTGTTTCCATCTGCCAATAATTCGCACGTGGCTCGCATACCCATTGCATCTGGGCGCTGCAAAATCTATGTGTGGTCCGTTAATATGCACTGTTATCATATACGAGTACAATGTTACAATATTTTCCGTTTCTATACTGACCTCTTAGTTAAGAGGTTAGAGGCCCTGACTGCTAAGCCCGAGGTCGTCCTGGGCTAGAACAACCCATTGTGTGATGAGCAGATTTGTTTGTACATTGTTTGGGTCTGGGTGTTATTAAAAATCTATACGTATCATACAGCATGTATATATTGTATGATTATTAGCTATCCGGTTACCATAACATGAGTAAAAAATTACTTATTGGATTCAGATAGCAGTAGGTATGTGAAATTGTCCCAATCATTATAATATAGACAACGATTGAATATAAACCTATACTTTAATTAGGATAACATTTTGCCGTTACATATTTGTGATATCGAATTTTACAAGGTTAAATAAACAGTAGCTAGATCCAACTCCTTTGTAGGTCGTCAATATGTCGGCTATGTGAAGAATTACATTATGCGTGCTTGGAAATACTGAAAGTCGTTTGACTGTTATCTTCATGGAGTGATAGCTGCCGGATGTGTGTTGACATTACTGTCTGATTCCGCACCCCAATAATTTGTACGCGACCCGCATATTTATTCAAACTATTGAGAAACCTTATACATACGAATAACATGTTATTATGATATAGCTATGATACATGTGGCACTATATTGTAGAGTAAAATAACTTTTATTTATTTATTTATTAGTAAAGTACAAAGTAAAGATAACAAAAAGATCCAAGTCTATATAGTCGATCTAGTAACAGGGGAACATAATGTATTCACTTGTCGATCGAAAAACCATATCAACAAGATTACTTTATATGTGAATGCAAATGCTAGGATCGAATATTCAGTAGTTCCATATACCTCGTTAATGTCATCGCAACGGTATCGACAAGGTAATGTAACATGTATCGAAGGTCCTCCGGCAATACTGGAACAGCGACATTTAGCTGTTATCTTCAGCGAGTGTCAGTTAACGGATGTGCGTTGACTTCGCTCCCTGATTCCGTGCGCCAATAATTCGCACGTGATTCGCATGCCCGAACGAACTACACCGAAAGCTTCGTGTGACACAAACATATAATAAATGTGCTCGTATTATGTATACTGTAACGTTCCCTTGGGTGTAATTTGCTCACAAAATATTGATTTCGTGTGTATGAAACGAAAATACTGTGTCTATCGTCACAGGGTAATAGATTACGTATGTTATTGCGTCCTAGAATTACGCAAACGGTGTGCTCCGTATATTTTAGTGTTACATTATGCTACATAAAATATGGCACTTGGTTTTGGTCTGAATATTTTTAGATAGCTCTTTGTTTATTTAATTTGATAAGCAACCTTTTGATTTTTTGTAAGAAGAATGCAATATTATATAGAAAGTCAAAAGATGTCTCAATACATTACTGTTATTAGAACTTTAAATTAGTTATTACAACTTCTTCTATAATCATTACTGATCGAAAATCTCTGAGCATGCAGTATTACAATAAATAGTTCATATTAAATAGCTACCGAAAACTATTTACTGCTATGAAACGTGACGTGAGCCGATACTCGACAATCAATTGTATTCTACTACAGCATTTAATGACGGGCTGACACATATCGTCGGTCACAATATCTCTAAATGTAGCGATATCGTATTTTTTTACATTCTAGGGATGTCCGTGTTTAATCTTGTAAATGTAATATGACAGACTAATTTTTGAATTATACAGAGCAGCATTTCTTTGAGTTTTCAATCAGATATTAGCATCTCAGATAAAAGCCGCAGTGCTTTTCAAATCAGTTAACTGAATAGAGAGCGTAGATTACGGTTATAGCAAAGGTTTCAAAGAGAGCTTTAATCAAAGAAGAAATGAAAAATATCTTTGGCTAATAAGTTTTTGATCTTTTTGTTCTGAAATACATCTTCAAATGTTTCATTTCCAGTCTCTAAGACACTTTTTTAAATTACTTTAGATGCAGGTATTGACATCAAGTTGCATTATAACAATTCCTTAAAGTGTCTCTTACCCACTGCTACTACATACAAGTATGTGTAGGTCAATGTACGTTTTAGACTGTTACATTTAGCACACTGTAAACGTTTTATCTTTGTACCATTTACAGCTTCCCTTTTCATTCGTAACTTGAAGATTTTATTCTTGAGTTGAATATAGCATCCAGTACATAAGCTCTTGACATGCCTTTGTATTATACCATTTTGAAATTGTCTCTTCTTTGTTAATTTTCGAATGATCAAAGAATTATAATCGTTTTGGTATAAAGCCCCTTGCATCCTATTCCTAGTTACATGATAACGTTTATTACAAACGTTATTATGTATGTATATTTATGCAGGAACTACATTTGGTATTTATTACTATTGTTCCAGCAGTTAAACGTTTGTTCATTCCGAAAACCTTATTTCTCCATAGCACATGTTTCTCAACTGTATTCCCTCCTTTGAATATCAGTTACAGCATACCGTTTGTGACAAGGAAGGTTGTGATAAGCAGTTATTAATCACCGTGTCGTTTCGCTCACTTCAAAGGCCCGCTTAATCAACTGCGAATGATTCGAGCGTCTGCGCCATTACTCAGCCGGCTCGTTTGCACATTCTTGTCTGACGATTTTGACGTTCACGTGTTTCGTACAGAAACTCGCCGTGTCAGTGACGTATTTTAAGCATATTTCATTTGTATCCCAAGAACACAAATTACAACTCCCGACGGATCATTAATAAAATTCAAATGTTGTTACGAAGTTTTATTTACGCGATTAATTAATAATTTCACTTTCAGGCCCCATTTAGCAGCAGACAGGCGTTGCCACCGAACCATGTTAATTCGACAACTCAGCTAAGTTTATTGTTACACTACGCTAGAGAATTTTCACAGCGGTCTCAGGGTTGTAATACGATTATGATAAAAGCCTCTACAGTTACCATTATTTTATTTCCCATTTTACAAGTTAAGTCGTCATCATGATTCACCATCTACCTACGAGTATAATGCCACTGTTACGAACGAATCTCTTCACATAATGAGAAGAATATGAGTCTGCACCGTTGATCAGGTGCTTATTAACAGGTCTCAACCGCCGTAACTAACTTATGGAGAACTTTCCGGCGTGAACAATTCCTTTTTTGTGATAATTTTCGTTAGCGATAAGGATCCACACGATGTAATACCAACGGAATCTTTGCTGTAAGGTTTTCGTTGCATCACTATGAGCTCCGATGATCTACACCGCCCGAATAATTATAAATCCAATATTATTATTGCTCTGTCTGCCAACAGCCTTTGTTTTAATATGCATGACTGGTATTGTATTACATTTTGTAGTATTATATCCACTATGCAAAACACATACAAAAATGTCCTGCGCTTTAAAAATATTTATCTCGTTTCATACATTACTTTTTTCAGTAGGTACACGAAATTTAACTTGTTTTATATTTAATTAAATGGAAATGTATGAATGTATGTATGTATAATGTTATAAAATATTAGTGAATATTGTTTATTATAGAAAGTAGATTCTAACTATACCTTGACTTGTATGAAGTTTGCATTCTATGATGCTATATTTCCAATTTCTTCACCTCTTTATTTCTACCGAGAAAATTATCTTGTAGGTAAGATATGTTAGACATTCACGTTCCTCAGTAATGAGGAAGTAAGGAGAGTATTTTAATCGCTCTTAAGCGAGCCAGACGGTAATGCCTTTCCAACGTACGTCGCTACGGCGTGGTTTAGCTGAGTTTTAAACTTCGCCCATCCCACTGCCTGACCTACCAAGTCTATAACTATCTGTGTTATAACATAGCTATTAAAAGAAGTCTGCAGAAAATGTAATGAAGGATAAATGATAAGATTACTTTAAATAAGTTTTCACCATTTAAGTTATCCAATATACATATGTATACCTACATACAAATACACTAACAAACTCACCATTAGTAATGTCCGAGATTTATGTCCAATGTATAATAATTTCAGTTTCTAAATGTGTTTTATAACGATTTGGCCTAATTGTGTCAAAAGTTGTGTCGACATTACTGAGTCGGGAAATGTTGTTACGATGTTGGATGAATAAAGGCAAGGCAATTGCTTGCAATGACGACGCTCGGGCCTGGCCGCGGTATCGCATCCCACGGGACTCCGGAGCACACCGCCCGCGCCCCCGCTTTCTGCCGACCATTCATTGGGCAATCGTAGCGATTCGCAATTTTTTCGACCTCATATGAATGTGAATGATAACCCTGTCTTTATATCCTCCCTTTACAGTTTTTGTCCTCACAAAATATTCGCCAGAAGCATATGGCAAGAATATTATGATATATGTTATGAAATGCGTATTATCTTACTTCGTAAAGTATCCCTAACCCCGACTGTGTTTTTATTACAATGAGCTCTCGCGTTATGTTAAACATATATGTAGGTATGTACTATTATATCCAATACAATGGTACCTTTACATGTATTTCGATAAATCGTCGGTGGGAAGATATTTGGAACTTAGAAAACAATCACAACAAGCTTCAACCAATTTTATTGACCAGCACTAATGGAATTTTCGTAACAATGAAAGAGAAATCTCGTTAAGTAAAAGGAGGTCGTAAAGGACCGCAATCTTCGATCGGTTAGAACAATAAAAGATACAATGCGAGTGAGAGATGAATGTAGAAATCAAAGTGCTATTAACATCGTTTTGCGGATGAGCGGCGACAGTAATTGCCGTGTCGGCGTGCGGGACACACAATTTATTGCCCTCACAGAGGATAATTGAGTCGACTAGGTACAGCGATGTCTTTGTCATTCTTACCTAGCTCACCTTTGTTAAGTCTTACAAAAACTTGACCCGCATTAACTTTAGTGTCACGAACAGTCTTTACTCCAGGACAAATAATACATGTTTTATCACTCGTCTAAGTATTTTTTAAAGCTGAAACTTTGAAGCTATTTTGAAAGCCTAACATGTAATTTTATGTGTGCCGACAAAACAGTATAATGTGTATCTAAACGTCACCTTGGAACCGTCTGGAACCGAAATCGTATTACATTTTCAGCGACTACAAGGACGAATTTTCAGTTCTACTAAGGAAATGTTTCCACTAAAGCACAATAATGTACTTGTGCGGAGCTTTAAGCGGATTATGAGAGGTCCCCAAGTAGGCTGCTTTCAAACTCGCAAGAAAAGCAATATCCATTATCTTGGGAAGGCTTTGTGTGCCCACCGCTGCGCATTGTTGGTCGCTGCACCGCACCACGCCGATATTGTTTTGTTTGTTCTTAGCCACAGAAATAACAATACTTCAGATATTGGAAAAAAATGGTGCGTTATA
Source organism: Aspitha aspitha aspitha (assembly GCA_018246895.1). Taxonomy (NCBI): domain Eukaryota; kingdom Metazoa; phylum Arthropoda; class Insecta; order Lepidoptera; family Hesperiidae; genus Aspitha; species Aspitha aspitha. Next base: position 26,625 of record DWGJ01000157.1, on the reverse strand, counting down.
TTTAAATTGTCGAACTGTTACATAATGAAACCAGTTCTCTAATTCACCGTCTTGTTTATTATTTGGAACTGATTACTTAATTGCATTCTGTGTGGGTATTTTTATCTATGGGTGGGGTGTTATTTTAATTTTTTTTTTGATAAAGATGATACAGATTTAGAGGAGAATGAGACACTTGCTTTGTTGGCTTACATATGAAAAGTGCTTGCTGTTTCGTTAAAACTAAAAGTTTCTACGGTTTTAGTGATGCTTAATTTGGTAAACTTTCGTCTTATACTTGACATAACACGCATTGTTTCCGTAGCTGACGAGTACCTACACGAATGCGCCACGTTCCCTTGCCGTACCTCTGTTCGGCCACCGCAATTTAAGATTACGAATAAATTGTATGTTATATAGGCTTGGCTATATAATACACGTAGGTGGTTTACATAAATTAGATATAACCCCCCGTAAAAGTTGTATATATACATACAGTTTAGAGCTACAATTTTGTATTAACCACTATACACTATGTTTAAATAAATGACTAATATAAAATATCTTCGAAATATTTCATGCAATTAGATTCAAAGAAATTTCTAGTTTGCTAACTACAGATAGTTCAGTGGTGCCAAAAGTAAAATGTTCAGCTGGATTGTCTAATTAACGCTAAGAAGTGCTAAAGACAGTCCTTAATTAAAATTAAAGCGTCGTTTGAAATTGTTTAAAACTGTGACATCTTGATTATCTATAAAGTAAGCAGTCAAATAAAATGTCTAAAATGAAATCGGCGGAGCAAGTTTTATTTAAGCGTTCAAAAGGTTCCCATTGTGAAGCGAAGAATCAGGTCGTGACAAGTGAAGCATGTATGAATACGCAGACGAACTCTGAGTAAAGCTTTAGTCGACCGGAGAGCTCATGCCGATACACAAACATTTCGATCGTGTGTTCAACATATGTGACTTTAATTTATATATGTACGTATTGGGAAGCAATCATTTGTTTTTCAGTAGGCAATTAAAGATTAAAAATGTGCAAAAAATTCGACATTGGCTTAATAAATTTCCCTTCTCGTGATTACTGCATTAATCTATACCAAAACATAAACAAGGTTTTTTGCGCTACGAAGAAATGCTTTCTTATTAAAGTTCAATTAAAATATGGATACAAAAGCGGAGCGTAATTAATTAGAGTCTTAGTAAGCGCTTCGTGATCCTCCCGGCCCACAAGGATGTGCTCACCTGCACAAATGACGTCACTGTAGATACTAGCCTGGTTAATACGGCGTGTTAAGTACACTACTCCTACTAATGTAGACTAAATGAATATTATATATCAGTATTTAAATATTTTATCATCCGTATTTATGGTAGACATTGTTTCTTTCAGTCTCGTACCAGTAGTAGGTATAATATAATAATGACTATAGGAGTCTTCAAAGTTTGTTTAGCACCTCAATATGCAACTAATATTTTTAGAGCTTCCTTTTATGCATGAATGAATTTTTATTAAGATAAAATCATTATGTATCGATTAGCTTTGAAGCAGTGAACTGTTTTTACATTGTGTGTACATTGATATAAAACGTTTCAGTACATACCAAATGTAATCACGATTTTTTAATGATTGCAGAGAAAAAAAAACGTAAACTATTGGTAGCCTCGTTAGTTTCATCTGAAATGTATTTACTGACTAGCCTCAGCAAACGCTTAACTGATTGCACTAGATCCGGTGATCGAAATCGATTGGCCTCACTGGGTCATTATCTCAAATTAATCCTTTTACGGCCAATTACTGCAATTTGACCTCGTTTCTACTTTTAATTTCTAATCTGAGTTGTAAAAGAGAAATATTCAGCGATCTTTTAAAATGTATTCCTATAAATATTGTCACTGTTGTTTAGTTTGCTAATTATTTTTCTGGTTTTTATTATTATTCCATAGAACGTACAGTAGCAAGCTGTGCCGTTTGCCTATAGTTTGTCCAGTAACAAATATTGTTCGAAGAATTATCATTTTAATTGTTGTATAAAAGTGATATGGTCATAACAGGTAATTATTAAGGATGAACTATACAAACGAAATTATTAAACAATGCAAAACACCTACAAATGAACCTACAAGCTACAAGAATTATTTAGGAAACAAAAATACTTGACAGTTGTTGTAATTTTGCAAGTAATAAGATTTAGTTCGTTTGCGTCAGCTAAAATGTAATTATTATTCAGACAAGGCAGCTTCCCAGCAAATTTTATTACAGGAAATTCACTAAAACCGGTTAGTTACCAGCGTTCATTTGCGATTTACCCTTGCTCTCTGTAATGGCAGAGGACAGTGATGGACGCTAGCTATACAGCGCTGCAGTTGATTACTCCAAATGAGATCTCACTAATTCCCATCTGTGCAAACTGTAAACTGTAAACATCGGAGCATTGGATTTGATTTAATTTGCGAAACAGTGCAGTTTTGAACGGTAACAGAAGCTGTGTAAATGGTTGGATTGCGAAGGATCGCTACCGGACATATTTCTATCGCTAAACAGTTCTAATTGACATAATACTCGTATGTTTCTCTTTACACAATGTGGTAAGCGGGTCCACAAACATATCCAGTATTCTAATTTATTTCTCGAGACAAGCAACGCATACTCTTGAACGGGATATTCCTACCAATATCATAAATGTTTTTTATTACGAAAATTATCCATTCAATGCAATTCTATCCATTCGGGCGTTAGAGTCGGACAAAGAAACAAATTTTGCATGTAATTATAGATCATATTATATAATGTTCAAATATCAATTTCATTTTTAAATTTCGTTTGATTTACATCATTCAACTAAACTATACTTATTACTTTCGGCAAAATAGAGTGATTAGCTTATGTGAATACCAGTTGTATATTATTACTCGTATATAACATGGAATGATAATAAATAAAGTAGATATTTGTGTAAGTTGTAAAATGAGTGCGATTACGGCAACAGTTAACTAGCAAACTGGGGTAAGCTAGGGTAACTCGAACAACGTAATTGCGATAAGAAACTTGGAAAGCGTGCATATCTAGCTTGCAGGACAATACTGGCTCAGTATCTGATCACTACCATTGTTCCTTTAATTAATATTACAAATCGTTCCTCTCTTGCACAATAGAACAAACGAAAGGATGGAAATCTTGATTAATTTCTACAATTGCAGAAATTCACTGTGAATTTCCAAGAGATAATACTCAAATATATTTGATTGAGTCAAAGAGTTTATATTTCGCGGCAAAAAGGACCAAGCAAAATTTAATGTATGAATAATTGAAAACAGAGGTAAAAGGCACAAGTAGGGTCGTTATAGCTGTCCCTTCGGGAAATGAAGCAACGGAAAAATTTTATTTGACCGGAAAATTTTTCGTATTCGGAGTAACTGGAAAATGGATTACTTTATTAACAAAATGTTATGTGGTATCATGCTTAGGAAATATAATTAAAGCTAATCAAAATTTATAGATGTATATATAAATATATCTAAAATTGGTATTGTTACAAAAAACTACTTTTAATAACCATTCATCCTACTAATATTATAAATGCCAAAGTTTGTGAGTAAGTACGAGTATGTATGGATGTTTGTTAAAGTTTGTATGTATTTATGGATGTTCCTTTGTGAAAGATCACGAAATACTACTGAACCGATTACGATGAAATTTGGTAAGTTGGTAGTTGAAGACCCAGAATAACATAGGCTACTTTTTATCCCGGAGTTCCAGAGGGAACGGGATTTACACGGAAATAACGAGAATTAGTAGGACTTTTTATCCTAGAATTCTCCCAGGGTCGGTATTTAAGTGCGAAAAATTTTGTGACACACTGATTTCCACGCGAGCCAAGCCGCGGACACATCTAGTTTTAAATATTGGACAGAAAGATTGAGGGGAAAGTTTAATGTTTCAATGTGAATTATGTACAATGTTTCTTATCGTTGTTATGATTTAGCTAATGATTACGTCACTGAGTATCTGAGATTCTATGAGTACTATGTTATCGTTGAAACCGAAATGTAATTGTTCAATATCTCGTTAAAAAACGTGTTTATGACTAATGCTGGTCTCATAATAATTTGTACGAATATTATTTATTTATTTTTTGCCGTTTACCATTTCACGTTCAGCGTTAATCCGTTTTGTAAATAACATTTTTACAATTAGGTTCTGTTTATTACATCTGGCGAATCGCAAAAATAAATCGATAATTATGGCTTATCATATAATATAAATACTATATGTCTTACGGCTTTTAAGGCTACATGTAAAGTACCTATATTGTTTCTTATTTACATTTCATTCTGTAGTGCAGTGTCCATGCAGTATTTGCAGGTACTTCCGTCCCGCTTAACAGACGTTTGCTCTCACTGTGTATATTGCAACTGATTACTTATTTGCATTTTAAACATTATAAGTGTGCTTCGCGAAAAATTTAAATTCACGGCAATCTGTAGGTATTTGTTACTAAAACTGAACGTACTTTTTTTCATGATTCATAAATATACGAGTACGTAGTTTGTTACATCTACACTAATATTGTAAAGCTGAAGAGTTTGTTTGGTAGAACGCGCGAATCTCAGGAACTACTGGTTCGAATTGAAAAATTATTTTTGTATTGAATAGTCCATTTATTGAGGAAGGTTATAGGCTATATAAGATCACGCTGTGACTAATAGGAGAAGAGCTGCAATGACAAATGTTGCAAAAACGGGAAAAGCTTCATTACCACGCGGGCGAAGTTGAGGGCATAGCTTGTACCTACTGAATAAGTTTTTAAGATTTCGTTGTACTTTGATAATAATAATTTGCAGATAGTCAAATATGTATCCTTCCTTAAGCAAATGAATATTAAGAAACAAAAAAATATTCTTCCGATTCTATAGGTATAGTCAAATATGTATCCTTCCTTAAGCAAATGAATATTAAGAAACAAAAAAATTCTATAGGTATACCACACACAGGTATTTTCAAGGAATACAGGTTTACCTTAGGATATCTAAATTTCCGAACAGGCGGGATCCTGGGCGAAACTTTGTATGTAAATAAGAAAAAAATACATTTATCAAAAGTTTATAGAATTTTACAAAAAAAAACCAGTTGTACTAAACACGTAAGAGTATCTACTACCACGCACCAATGCACACAGCGGTATTATTTTTAAAATTGTATTTTGTATTCTATTGTTGACTATTACTCAACTCACACTTTTTGCAGTTAAATCGGTTAATTATGGGAGTGGACAACCTTTCAGAGTAAAACAGCTCATATGTTAGTTTCCTGCGACTCGGCGGTACTGCTATTATGACAAGAGATTAGTTGAGAGCTCGGTCGGACTCAACAAACATTTGAGCATACAGCACCGAAACTACTTGTATATTCTCATCTGAATTTTCCACACTGTTAGCGAGCTTTGCAATTATCTATAGTTTGCTTTTGGTTCAGACAACTTTGTGTCCCATTTCTGAACACAGGTCTCTGAACGTAAGGGAAAGCCTGGCCAGTGTTTCACCAGTGCCAAATGTTTCAGCTATAGGCTAAATGTCAATGTTACGAGCGCCCAACGCCTCTATTGATATTAAATTGTTTGTAGACTTTACTGTTCATAGTCTATAGCAGCTTTTGTGTAGGTAGCTACTTATTAATTGCGATTTAAATATTTTGGCAGACAAATCGTTTCCTATCGGTGATTATTATAAGGCATCTGTTTTTTACTAATGTTTTACAATATACATGTTAAGCGGATTCCCGTATTGCGACAAAAGATTATTCTTTGTCGGCTCTCGAGTGTAACGTTTGCGTTCAAGCAAGATACACAAACACATGCTCATTTGCATTACGTAGTGTAGTACCAAATATCAACTTAGCATTGCCTGATTCTATAGTATAGTATGTTGGGTATTTATTAAATAAAGTTTTATCGTTCATTGAATGTATATCCCCACACAACTATCTGATTCCTATTAAGGCACAACTAAATGTGTGTATTATAAAAGTTACAACACCGATAAATATACATATGCAAAATACACATACTATACATTACTTACATACATATTATTATTACACCCAGAACAAATAAATGTGCTCATCACGCAAATGTTGGTAGGAGTCGAATGAACGACCTCTGCTTTAGCAGTCGGGGTCTTTAACCACTAGACTAAGAGACTAGACATATGAAAATACATATATAACGTTTGTGGCTAAATGATTCGTGTATTAAAGTTATCGTGTAAACAATTAATTTGTGTATTAAAGCAATGAAACTAAAGTCTAAACGTAAAAAACATGTTGAAATAATATTCCGTATTTTCACTGTAACATTGTTGCTAAATGAATAAATTTGATTAATAAATTCACTGACACAAATTTATTTCCCAAATAAAGTAATGCTCGCAGAAACGACCCTTTCAACTTAAAAGGGAAACAATACATTCGGCTCATTAATCAACGTCATGTCTTAACACAACGAGAATGACCGATTTCCTCAAGATAGAGTGGTCTGTCGTGAAAATTTTTTAGATAAAGAAAGCGTCCAACATAAAAAGGATACAATTCATATATTTTTCTATATTTTATAGACTTTTATGTAAATCCATTACGTTGCTTCTGGAAAAGAAATAAATATTTTGTGTTACAAATATGTTCGTGATTATAATTAATGTAAATAATACTTAGCACGTGACGTGATTTTCATACGTATTCAAAACCGTAATAAGCAAGAAGTTAAAAGCCGGGGCCGTTTCCCGCCCATTGTTTCGTGAGAGACAGGCAAAATTAAGGAACAACGTTTTATATTTTCATTTTTAATTCTTGCTATCTGAAAGCCACGCTAAAACGAGGTAATAACCTTTTCAGAACACAACAGAGTGGTCATAAGCTGTAAAATGTGATCTTTTATTGTTCGGCTTTAATAACTTTCTTTGCGTTCGGCCTATGTCCTTTCTTTTTCGCCGTTTAAGCGCTATTGCAGTATTGTTTCACATGTCTTTGCTAAATGTTATGACATTATAATTTTTCAATGGGTTAAAATATTATTCGTTTATTTTCATTCGATCGTAACCCTGATGCTGTTGTAGATTGCAAGCTATCTGTACAGTAAAGTCGGTACTCGGATGGGTGACGACTGGTGACAATTTTTACGAGTCCTACGAAAGGTATGTGAAATAGACGATCCCGCTCGTCATGTTCAAACCACTTGGGAAATCTGGAAGGCGGTTTAAAAACACCCAGCAAACGGTCTGGCCACTATCCTCTTGCTTTCTTTAAAAGGTTGCTTCAAGCCAAGATTGTAGAAAAAAATCCTAAAAATGTTTAAATTAAAATGTTTAAATGCTTAAATCTCGAAAAAAAAGCGCACCAATACATACACATCAATAATTCATACAACGTATTAAAATGTAAGTAGCTTCTATTCATTTGAATTGCGCCGTCATATTAACCTGAAAAGTAGAAGCAAAACTCCGTGAAACGTTCAAAGCGCGTCACAAAGGAAGAGACGCCGCTTTATGAGCGATAGAAAAAATGTAGGTTTTATGTAACGACTTTCGATTTACCGAATACGAGCACTCTTAAGAAGGGTTGGAGGACGGGGAGGCATCACTCCGCATCGTATATGCCAAGTATATGCCTCTGCCAAATAAGGCGTAACTGACTCCCACCGCAATTCTCCAGCGCCCACCACATGAGTCTTTTTTATAGTTTGCATTCTACAATAGCAGGGCTGTAGTTATCCACGTATTAATTATTTCAAAATCAGTAGATCCTCAATCTGATTGCAGCTGTCTTTAATGATATTTCGTGAAGTATGTTTTCAATATAACTAGTATCGACAAAATAATATAATATAGCTATTCGGATATCAGCAATATGAAATGATTAATTGGAGCAATTAAAGCCTGATTTGGATAGCGTTTCAAAACTTCCCATTGGACTGTGATATGATTTTCGTTAATTAGTTTAACCAATGGCAAATAATCTTTTAACTAAACTTAACTTTTATGTGCATTCGTAATTATACATATAATAAATAACTGTATTTTCATAAATTACGTTTTATAAATGGAGGTCCTTGCAAAATGTCGAATCCAACTACAAGTGAGGAAAATACAAAAAGGGGTATAACTTTCTAAGTAAGGAGTTACGGAAGTTTCTTTTATACAGGGGTTGACATCTAAGCCGGCCAGAATATTGGGTGTAATGTAACCTCTGCTGTACAATCACTCTTAACTGCCAATATTGAATTCGCGTTTTCTAAATACATCTTGTCGCATACACGTTCTGATGTAATACTAAAATAATTGTTGTTAACATCAAGTAATGTATATAATTGTAAATTATTATATTCCTTGCCAAAGTAGTAATACCGACGTTTAAAATGAGCAGAGAAAGGGCATAACGAGACGCATTCTTTCGCGTGATCAACGTTTAAATTACGTGCTCCGTACCCTGAATATTAAGCAGGAGCGTTAGAAAGTAGTGAATTTACGTGAAATTGTTCACAATTACGATTATCGAATCAATCACCCTGGTCGATCCTTCCAAACGTCAAATAGTGGCACCAGTTCCGGCTGCGAGTAGTATTAAGAAAACCTACCTACTGAAAATATTCACCCAGTTTTTGAACGAAGGCAATTGGTGTTTTGACATTTCATTGCCGGTAAAGTGGGTCAATGAAAGATACATCAAATATGTTTACGTTGTTTTAAATTCTAACGTGAGGTCTGTTAAAGTTGACATCATATATATGTTAAATAGTTCATTATGTTAAAGGTGATAAGATGTCTGCAAAGATGTATTAGATGGCAAGGTAAGCGATATTATTTTAGGAATTCGTTTAATGAACTGGAATATCAGGTAATAATTATCAAACTCTCGAAGAATTTGCCTAAACATACTCAAAATAGGCATACCTATTTTGTTTCTGTTTAAGCCCTTTGTTCTGGGATACACCCGGAGTACCTACATTCTCTTAAGTAAATAACAACAGCGAAATTTATTACATTTTGTTAATTTTTAGGTTTTAACTTCCTTCGTTAGCAATATGTGAGCTTACCTCTAAAAAGGTACAATTTTTTGAATCATAAAGGTATTCCTTTTGACTTTTAAGCCCAGTATGGTACTAATAATCAACAATCGTAACATGTCAAAATTTGCTTTATTTAAAAAAGTATTTAAATATTGCGTTTCCATTCTACATTACATTCCATTCTATTCGCTGTAGTACATACGTAATAATATTAAGTACCTAAGGCAAATGCCAGTAAAAACCTTTTAGGCGAACGAACCACAAAAATCATCAACTTGAGTTACGCGGACAGAGAGAAATATAGAGGGTGATATATGATGATACGGTATTAAGAGCAGACAGGAAAAAATTGAAGCTCCAGGGACGTGATGCAAAACGTTCTGCATGGCTGCATGAGAAACGACATTTGGAATAAACGCAGATATTGTTCCGTTGATAAACCATATTACCTTTTGCGTATACATACCTACCTACATTTTTTTCTTTACCATCTGATAGAAAACTGTCAGATTATTTTACCGTGAATACACGTGAACAAATTCGTGTTTATAATTTTTTTTGGGTAAATGTCAATAAATGTATCGTAATATCTTGTAACAAAATAGTATGTCAAGTTATACGTAACTTATTCTTGAATAACTTCTTATAATTGTCTTCGTAACGTAGTCTCGTCTGTGTAACCCTTTTGCGTAAGATACCGAGATTGAGCGAAGAGTCTTCTTGCCGACTTCAAACTAATTTAGGTACTCTAAGGAATTAAGTGACTAAGTTCGTGGCGGGCCAACGGGGCTTGATCGATGTGGATTTACTGGCTACTGAGCAAAATGAAGGTAATTCACTTTAAAGTCATTACTAGCTGTACATTTATGTTCAATAACTTCAGTGCTAGGCTTAGTGCTAGTTAGTGGAATGCCTAGTGGAAGGCCTAGCTTACGAAGAAATTTTGTATTTTGATGTCATTAAAACATTATTAAAATTTTATTAAAATGTCATTATTAAAATTTTCATGGCATTACAACGTTAACCAGGAAAAACAAATTTATTGTATGATATTTGACCTGTGAAATCATTACCTACTAGGTAGGTACATGTATGTATTTAGGAAGATAGAGGTACTGCAACTAATTTAGCTGATTTTTTACTTTATTATTGTACGCAAATGTACTATATTGTACACAAATGGTAAATAAATGAAATTAAGGGAAAAACGCAATGTTGTTTAACACCACTGACTTTTACGTGTTTATTGTGTTGCGTCAGGTCATTCGACTAACATTGAACACAGACATCGCGTAGTTAGAGTAATGAAACATTAGTAAAGTCAAAGGCTCGGTTGCTAATCCGATCATATCAGTTATCTGTTTCAATCGCGTCAGGTCTGCGTTATCTCAGTGGTAATATTGTCACATTAGCTAAGAGCTTTAATCCGAGCGAGAGCACGAGAACGCGCGGGATTAGACCAGGCCGCCGCGTCCAACTCACGGGCAGACATGGCGGGCCAGATTAACGGATTAATGAAACATTAGCGGGGTAGCGGATTCCCTCATGGTAACGATCAATTTGAAACCTTGGGAAACTATTCATTTGATAACAACGACTATCAACTGCAGGCAAATTTGATTCGAATCCGAAAGAAAGCTTTTGTTTATTTAATGTCTGCTAGGGTCTAATAATATTTGTTTAATGTGAACAGCTTACGCTAAGCCTCGCTCAGAGAGTTATTTTCGATATTTAAACTGTAGTATTTGTACATATATACTGCTAGCATTGAATATTAATTGGTTTTGCAGCTTAATACCATTATTCTAATAACCTATATATTCGTGAGTTCACAAGTGTGTTGGAAATAGGAATTTACCACTCAGTGAATTAATGGAACATTAGAAATCCAAATCACGCGTCACCTCTTTATGCCATTAACATAACATAACGAAACTACAACAATAAGTTTTCATCATTTGTATTTATTATTGGATAGACGTACGTGTAAATAGTTTTATGTTTATAACTTCAATGGTCAATTATAGTTATATTAATAATACTGTCATTTTACGAAAGGCCCCAAATACTTCCTGCTTTATTCTTACATACCTGATGTTCTTCTTCTACATTTATCGCTCTCTTCATACATACGCGAAGAAAGTCTTGGTGATATTTTCAAAGTTAATGTAGCTATACGTATACATATACATAGTTAAAAGAAAATATAGCGAAGATTTAAAAGAAATGATTCAGTGATAGGCGCAACGAAAATCTTTTTTCAATTTAGTTAGAGAAGAGGGTCGAGAGGGGTGCACATATCTGCTGCTTCCATCGGCTTACAATAGATTGGGGCTTGCTCACACTGTGACACTCCGATACATCAGCGCATTGAAATGTCACTGATTTTATTTTTAACAACTAGCGGGATTCACATTATTTTACCTTATATTTCAGTTCGCACACTCAAACAATTTTTTTATTATTTCAGGGTTAGAAAGTAAAAACAGTTAAAATTATTTTATTGATAAAAAGATGGGAATGGCGAGAGATTTTTTGGGGTTGAAAGTTTGCGAACATTTCCAACGGAATTTTAATTTGCAGTCCGTTTGTATTTTTTCCTGACCTGAAACTTTGCTTTGAGAGGCGGGAATGGCAATTCTATACGTTGAGTACTATTGAATAAAGAAGTATGAAATGTTCGTTAAAAAAGCTCGTTAACTTGAAAAAGTATGGATAGATACTTTGAGAAACAAATATAATAACTGAACGAATGAAATGGGTACTCGTATTCCTCAAGTTATAAATGGGTTATTTTCGTTGGTTAATTTCACTTTGCTGATTTCACATTTCACAGTTAGGGGAAAAACATGTCACTTCGATCTGACAATGAAAAACAGCCCTCGTGTCATTTGTCAACGTCAGCCACTCAACGCGGCGCAAAACATAATTTCATAAAGACATTCTTGTTCTTGTTGCAGCATACGGTAGCGTAGAGTATAGCTGTCATCAACTTCTCATTCAATGAGCGCTGTCAAGACACGGAGCGTCAAGGAAACTCGTGCAAGGAGGCAAAGCATTGCTGAAAATTTTACATATATAAGTTGTACAAGTTACATAAATTACGTTATAGAGAATAAATATTCTATCTGAAGTTTTGTCGCGGACCCTAAGTGTACTCTTGTATTTGTTTCCTTTCAGCATTTCGTACCCTAAATGATCGCCATGTATGTATGCACATACGTACATACCTCATCATTTTCTCTCGGGGAATATTCGGCTATCGAATTTCGGGCTACCTATTTAGGTGTAACTCGTCACTAGAGGACTCTGTAGCCTATCCCCTTTTATAGCACACCTTAACATAACTTACTAGTATGTGCCGATAACAAAACAGAACAGAAACGGTAACAGAGATCTGGAATTAAATTGTAAAGAGCGCTGTGAATATAGAGAAACAATAAGGTTAGATGCAAATCGGCTTATATATAGACGCATAAAGAGATTCCCGGTTTATTTTCAAGTTGGTGCTAGGAACAAGAGCGTATTTGCAACAGTGAATCGCAAGAGTAAAGTTCGCTAACGCAGCACCGGGACTGGTTTACAGCGTATCTGATACGAGCACCTATAGACACGTTCCGCATCCTTCCCGATCGTTATGTGCGTTTTATTCCTCCTTTTCTTATCAAATAAACATAATCAAAGTCATTCTGTACAGCAAAATGAAAAAGATACATTAAAATAATATATTTAAAGTGGCAGTTTATGTAAGCAGTTTTACAATAGCACATGGCGAGAAACATTCAATAAACTATGTCAACAGGATGCCCACGTGTTCGATTGTTTAGCAGAAACAAAGCTTTACAATATTTATGTAGAAATAGTTGCTGAAATCGGGGAACTTGTTAGAAATAGTTGGTTTTGGAAGAAGCACAAAGGAGACTGATAAATAATTCAAATGCTGCAATGCGGTCCCCAAGGAATCGACAAGAAATGTTCGGGTAGCTGGTACTTGAGTTACGTAGGACATTACAGCGCTCAAATCCCCACTATAATACTTTAGGCATATCATATAAAAGAAATCCAACATAATCATACCTTACCATACTAAAGAAATATACCAATATCGTACACCAGTGCAAGGTATATACTTTAAGGTAAATATGTACCTATGTATGTATATGTGACTGCGTAAATGTGAGTAACTTAGTAGACTAACTTTACAAACATTTGGGAAAATACCGCAAGAACTTTTCATACACAGTTATAAAATCAACAGAAGTTTGATAATTAGTATTTTAGCTTACGAAAGTTAGTACAATTATTCCTGAAACATTAATCACATTTATCTTTATGACCTTTTTGCGTACCTATATTACACTGTTTAGTATCATATTTCAAATTAAATGAATGTTTATAAATCTCTATTAGTATTGGCTAAATAAAAACAATGTAGCGAACGATGCGATAGGGCTATTAATTATGAAATCCAATTTGACCCTTATCTCAATCTGTACCGCGCAAATTATAGCAAGCGATAATTAATTAAGAAGTTGTAATCAAGCGCCATGTAGTCTGTTTTATTATTTATAGGCCGTGAAATTTGTTTATTTTTCAAAATATCAATTATGTTTACTAATTGATATAAACACCGCGAGAAAAATCTACTGTATTTCTTTTCATTTTAGATCGAAAAAACTTTATGTCGTAATAGGCAAAATATCAATTAAATTAACAATTCTGTAAAATCTTAGTGTACTCATATTTGTGCATATAGAGGGGGTCTTTCACTCTGTCTTTATATGTATTTGTTTAAACAAGTTATAAATGTATTTATAAATTTGTTACAGAGAAGAAGCGATAATTAAAGATATTATACATACATATGTTAGCATAATGAATTATAGAATTAACTGAATTAAATAACATATAAAGATGTTGTCGACTATTACGTTAATATAGACAATAATTGTTAATGTTAATGAGGAAACCGAAAAGACTTCATTGAATATTTAAGCGAGGGAGGCTAATCAGTATTCCTGTCGAATGCTATCAGTTTGGTTAGGGCGCTTCAAGTCTCACGGGCGATTCTCTAACCTAGTTACCTAACCACATTTATATCGACCAACACAAATATTAGCGTAATTAGTTTGGATCTCACGCTTTTTACTTATAAATGGGATAATTTCTCCATTTGTCTACCTAAACTTTTGGAAAATCTGAGCAAAAATTAATATGAAACTGTAAACCTAAGCTACATCTTTAAAGATTATATTCTTAAGGAAAATTCTGAATCGTGGCTTATACTGAATTATCACTTACTAAAATTCTACGATGTTCCTGATGTCCCAAAACACAATTGGTCGAATTCCTTCTTTCGTATGACACAATCCCTCTAATATGTTTCCTCAACCTCACTCAAACTTATGACCGCACCGCCCAATAGTGAAAATCCAGCTTAAGATTTTTATTTGTGGGTAAATACTAGACAGGTGACTCCGATCAGCGATAATTCTCACCGTTTAACATCCCTCTCCCATTTGTAGCCGCCTACTAAACTACAAGCCGAACTAGAATTAAGATTACAACAAACTCTCTCTTTACAGAAAATTTATGTTATTATAATCAATTGTGTATTTGAATTAATATAGTAATAGTCAATTTAGGTACAAAAGTATTTTTACGATCATAGTACCTATTTGAATAGGTATGTGCGCTGAATAGTGGTAAGACAAAATCAAAAGTACAGAAATATATAACAATTTGTATAAACGGTTTATTCTTACTTTCAACGTACAATCTTAAGATTCATTGGTATGAAATAGCAACGGATTTCCTACGCTTTCATAATCTTAACAATTCGTGTTTCTCGCAAACGTATTTTACAATTTGCTTTTGTATTATATTTACAATTCCGCTATTCAGTAACTCAAATGAGTCGAATTTGTTACTTACGACGTTAAAAGATCGGAAAAATTAATATTTTACATTCCTACTATAGTACGGCCGTGAACGTGAACAATACTATGAATATATATCTATCAATGAGTGGACGCAAGTGGTAGCTTGTCATAATCGTTTCCAAGTTTCGGATGTCACGTTAGGCGGTTACATGTGTAGCTCTCCGTTCAACTCAGTTTCCGTTTGATTATTTTGCCAATAACCCCACCTCCATATTCGATATATCGGTGACGTATAAAATGCTAAATTCCTAAACACTTTGTTTACGAGTTGCAGTTTATACAAAAAAATTTCATAATTGGTCCGCAATATAAATTCATATCTGAGTAAATTGAGATCGGATGGAGAGCTCAACTGTAGATGAAATCATTTCCATCATTTTCATTAATAGACCTGTCATTTGAGTTTAACTTTGAGGGATTTTAATATTTTTTGGCAAATAGACTTCTCCCCTCAGTCGCGGTGTCCTCGTACCCACTTTTATGTTCTTATTTGTTTTTGGCAGGTGACATCGTATCTTTTATATCTCAATGGAAAATTGATATAAACGTCCTTTGCTAACTTTACACACATACTGGATCGTGAAAATGAAAATGATCTCAACATCGTACACGTAACTCAACAATGGCTATCATACAGTTGGATCGCGATACGAGGCAACACGCTGTGTTAATGAGCACTGACTCGGATAAAATTAATTTACGATCACTGCTCGCTACAAAGTTGTTTTACATTTTAGTGAGTTGAGGGTTTGTAATATGAAGCTTGTTGAATACAAATATTTATGATTTAAATTATATTATTGTTTTTATTATTTGTCATGTATTTTATTAATGAGGATAAGTGAAACTTTCGAGATGGGGAGATCCACGGACAGAGCCCTTGTGTGTTTATTTACATAGCGTGTGGAAGAAGTGATAAACAATGGATTAATATTTTTCTTTCTGTCTAAATGATTGCTGTATTAGTTCATTTTACCGTTCATTGTACCTAATGTTGTTACATTAGGTATAATGAACGATTTTGTTAAACGTAATTGCAATATTTTAAAATTATGACAGCAATCATAGGTAAACTAATGGTTTATAATTGTTATCTTGGCACGTTCCGCAGAGTTTACGGATTTACGTGTGCTTTTAAGAGTAGTATACAATTATTATTTGCTCTAAAGGCGAAAAAAATGCGTTCTTTGAGTAGTAGAAAGTTTTTTAGCCCGCAATTGGGCAGTGTGGCATTCTGTGCCCTTAACATTTACATTCAGAGATAAATCCGTGAAGTAAGGAAAGGGCTGTTGGTCATCACCATAATCTGGTAATCGTATCATCATAATCAAAATCACAAATGGTAATGAAAATATTCTACTTTCTTTGAATTACGAAGCTTTATATGCCAATAGCTTAGAAACGATCTATAACATCGTAATTTAACAGCAGTTATCACTATTCAATGAAGGTAGGACATGGTTAACGTGATGTTTGGATGATGCTAGATTAAACCAATTTATAGTTGAATAGAGCTGACATGGTGTTATTGTATTTGATTATGTCTATGTCCGGATTTACATTGGCATACACAACAACTCGTTTTCATGCAACTCTATTAACGAAAACATGCTAGTTTGTTTATTTTTACTGACTATTATTAAAATTAGTGTCTCCTACGCAAACACACCGAACGGTTTATGCTTTATTTTTTGATTATCCAAATTCAATATTATAAAAACAAATTTACTATTAACAAATACATCTGAAAACGTCATACATTATAAAAGAAATAAAGTATTTTAAATTTGCACTTACCTTGGAGTTTCTGGATCTTAAAGTCGCGTCATGCAAGGCTCCTCTATTTCCCTCATTGGTGGACATGAGTTGCTTCCGAAAGTTGCTTCAACCCAAAACATTCCCTACCATTCTGATCTAGTGTGGATAGAAAGAAAGAAAATAAAATAATAATTTGTTTAATCGCCGGCTTTTGTCTGCTCCAAGAAAATTATACAAACATGATAAAGAAATATAGAAATAATAGCAAAATTAAACTAAAAATTATACAAAAAAAAATTACAATAAAAATACCTTTGCTTGTTACCTAATCACATCGATCCGTTGCTCCGTTATAAGAAACAGGGACTACAAACACACTTTCGCATTTATAATATTAGTATGGTTTCTTAGTACGTGTAAATACGCTCAAAGCGTAACTTCTATTTTTTATTTCTCTTTGTGATGTTCCTACAAACAATGCGGGACTTTTATTACCTACTGGCTTATCGAAAGTACGAGTACATTAAGTCCTATTGATTACAATTAATTACTTATTTGGCGGCGGTTAATTATGAAAATGCGCTCTTTGTTTCGATCATGACCTCAAACAAGAATGTGGCTTAGTGGTATAGCTTTATTGGGCTCAAAATAGGTACCTATTTAAACGAGCTACCGCGATATTATATACAATTTGTATTATGTATATATTAATCATGAAAACTGTACTGTAGAGATAAATCAGAGGAAAGGGAAAGATAATAATATAAACAAAAGGATATAATATAATAAAATAATAGGTTCCTACCCAGGTACATTAGAATCTGTGACTTAGACTTCGGTTATGAGAAAAAAGATTTCCGCGCTCCGTGAAACCAATGATTACCTACTATCTGAAAGAGTCGGAGGTCACTTGTCATGAGAATTCTCTTTGCTCGCTTGGATTTGGTATAAGATTTTAAAAGGCGTGAAATTAGATTAGGAAACCGCAAAACAAGGACAAGGTTTTGTAAATATTAATGCACGTAACAACATATACCTAAACTATGAACGATTGCTCTTCAATAACAGCTGTACTTGTTTATAGGAATGTATGACTGGACTAATATACTTACAAAATCATGAATACATGTCTATCAGTAGGTATTTTAGCGTTATTTACGAAGGTCACATATGTAGGTACCCCGTATATCTCAGATGTATGAACTTAAACGAAATCTGTTACAGAGTGTATAAAAATAATATGCAGACTAGGTTTTTAAACAAAACCTGTAAATCGCATAAATAAAAATGCCAGCTTGGTGTATGTAGCTAACCAGAAAGATTAGCACGTGCGTGTACAAACAGATTTATAGATAACTGTGTTTTTTATTGCCGACTCGTATTACAAGCCACTGCCAAAGTTGTAAAGCTTAAAACCCAGGCGAGTCGTTCATTGTAGAGAAATTTCGTGGTAAGCGTACCATAAATTTTGTGCTTAGGGCAAAGTTAGTGAATAATTTTCCGTCTCTGTTTATTATAAGCCGGCAAAGTTGTCTCCGAGTTGTTATGTAATCAAAAACACAAATGTGGGTCTTGACACACTGATATACATACCCACCTAGTGCATTATTTCACTGTTGAATATTTTTTACACTCTTAAAAAAATTATAAAATCATTAGGTACTTAAACTACAGTATGTATATACCTTATAATAAATAAAAAAAGAATTTGAATTTAACTACAGAGTTTTTTGTACGTAATCATAAATAAAATACCATCGCTGCAGTAGAAGAGCTATTAAATATGTAACCCTTGATAGAGCTCTCGTGGAATCAGCACAGAGGTATTTATTTTTAAGAGAAAAAATCAAGAATGGATTAGAATGTCGAACAATGTTACCGTAATCAATGGGCTTTCAACGCTAGGATTGCAAATGCCACCGCAAAACCCCAATAGCATAATAAACGACCAGCCGCGGAAAATCTCAGAGAACAGAGCAAATTCTCTCTTTAAGACATCTTGTTATACAAATAAAATGGAGCTCTGCACAAAGGAGAGAAATAAAACTACACATGCAATAAAGATAACTTTCTTTAGCTCCGTAATTGAGACCGCTCTAAAATTCTTTTGCTGACAGTTCTTTCTGAGTTTGAACTTAGTTATGGAAGCTTTTCCCTCCTTCTGCTATGAACAATGTTAGTACAATTTTCAAGTCCGAGGGGTTTATCAAGAGTATTAAAAAGGAGTTTGCGTTTTAGGTAAATCAGGGTCCCTTTGTATTTCAACAAGAAGATTTGTTAGTTCTATTGCTGTTTTATTTACATACATAAATGTATAGACTTGCATGTATTCATTTACTTTAGTTTGAAGGTCCTTGTAGGTATGCAAAGTGCGACAGGGGAGTTCAGAACACGAACCTAAGCATAAGATTAATGAAATACAATTAATATTTCGATTCAATCAACAGACAAATAATGGATCACAGAATTTTGGAATGTTTGACATAACGCGGTTGACATACTTCGCCAACTAGGGGATGGTTTGTAGCGCAAATATTTGCCCTCACGTGCGTTTATAGATCTGAACCACAAGTATACCGTACATAGCCATAAATGTACAACACATGCAGTATACAAAGTTCTTAAATGCAAAAATTAATTTCATGGATTTTCTTAAATATCTTAATTAATTTCTTAAATATAAATAGATTGCAAAAAACATACCTGGCCACAGTACTTGCATGTCTATTATGATGTAGTTAAGTAACAAACAAAATTATTGGTAAATAAATGAAATACTCGGTTCACTTCACCCGGGTTAAGTGGTCCGTGGCCGGTGATACTGCTGAAAGCAATGTGAACTAAATTTATATTTTAATGGCACAAGCAATTGAAACGAGATATAAACGACATTGTTGAAATTCAGTTCGTTCAGTAGTACGACAATTTATTACCTGAACGCTGATTCAATATAGTACGCACAATACAATTTATTTTTAATAGTCACACAATTAAAATGTTATGAGTATTAAATTACACAAGAGTACAGAGTATAATACACCAGTAAATATTGGTCAAACTTCAGAAAGAATCGGCGCAATTGTATTAATAAAATAACGAAAATATAAATAAAATATTTGTATAGCAAAGAATGAAACTAATGTTCTTTAAGAAGTATTTATCATCTTTCATTTAATATCTTTACAATATGAAATTATACTAAATTATGGTTATGGTTCATTATCTACCAGGTGATAAGTTTTAACAATCACAACACACTACATTTATTTTAACAGTAAATTAATTGGTCATGCATATAAATGGCATTGTTAATATACGCTTCGTACACCAATAACTGATGCAAAACAGGTGATCATACAGTGGAAATTAATAATGATTTTCGATTTTAGTCCATACGGGCAGATGAGAATCATTTATTAGAATCGTTGGTTAGGTTTCAATACATTTTGTACATGTACATACTTACATTTAATATAATAGCTGTTACCCAGGCCGGTTTGCTCGCACGGAATACTAAATAAGTCCCATACAATCTTTAATCTTTCATTTCACTCTTTTAGAGATGGACATAAGAAACACAAAGTTAGTTTGAATACGATGATTTCAATTGATTTAACGTGAGACAAGCAGACTTACTTTCTGCTTTATAATATTAGTTATAAAGATCTTTTCGTTTCTAGCGTTACTTCATACGTAACTTAATAATTTTATTTTAAAAATTTTAAAATGAGTATTTTAAAATAATTTGGATAAATTCTTTTAAAAACATTTTTGTTATTCCATTGCTGAGCTCGGTTGTCCACTCAAAGAGAGAGAATTGCCTAAAAAAAATTTGGTCTAATATTTTCTTTCAAAATGTTGAATTAACTGTGTCGCTGAAATATGTGGACAAATTTTTTGAGTACCTACATTTTCTTAAAAATGTACTGCTTTCGTCTTTACGACGGTGTAGTATAACTTTTAGTGAACTGTCTACCAGTAATTTTGAATCTTTATTAATAATCTTTTCAACGTGTCAATTTATGAATATGCACAAAAATTTGCGTGATCGAATGTCTTTCTGGTCTGCTAACTTGCTCAATGGACCTTACTCAGAAATATTTAATTTTATGACAAACATCAACGCTTTGAGGTGGAAAAACGATATTACAGGTTTGCGATCTTTATCAATGAGCAATGCCTAAACTTTAGGCTTTAGGCCCTAAAGCGTTAAGTATTCTTAGAGAATCTCTCTCTTAAAGAATCATTAATAAATATATGTTTCAAAACTTCGGGACCATGGGATTACTTGGCAACGCGTCATGCATTTGGGACCTCCTGATAAAGTGAACACGGTATTCACAATATCAGATGTCACACTTAGCTGATCGTGGATCTGTAAAGGAAACCTTCCTTTAAATAAAAAAAATACCTCCATATTATTTAGTACCGACAGCAAAACGTAAATTTAGTTTCCGAAACCTTGTTTTCCGACTTCGCATGGTCAGGTAGGCGAATATCGTTAATTAGCAGCGCTGTTCACGCTCGCTGATATTTAAACCATTTTAACAGAGCCTCCAGCTTACAAACGCCGGGAAAATAGCAATTATTTCGTGTATAAATAACGTACAAATGTTATTTAAATTGTTTAAAAGAAAAATTGTATTTTCATAAAGTTGGGTACTAGAGGGAAATTGTGACAAGTTCTCTTACGACCTTGTATCCACGTTTATGTTTGTATATGAATCGTTTCAAACAATTTTTTATGAGTTTTTTATAATCTGATTTTGATGACTTTGTTTTATTACATAGAAGTCGTAGAGAAACTTAACTCATTTTAAGATTTATCCAATGGTATTATATTGGGAATTACAAGGGATGGCAAATGCAGGTTTTGCGATGTAAACTTACTGTCACTGTAAATAGCAAGAATCCTTTATTGTTCAGAAACATGTAACCTGTAAATTTTGCAGTAATGCATGGTTATTTTAAACAAAATAATCAAGAAGTTACTTTAGTTAGTTAAGGATACACAAGTGAAAAACACGATCGTAACCCTAGTAGAGAGAATAAATTTAAGTGATAAGAATGAATACCTATATAGCGGCTAATTAATAAACAGCCCACAAATTCGCCATGAGAAATGTTTCAACCATAAGATTAATCATAAGAGCTTGGTAAACAGATGCTCCACCTGACAATAAATGGTCACAGTCGCCTATAGACACCAGCTCCCAATGCGTTGCCTGCATTGAAGAAACCTTTTAACGTTACTTTTAAAGAACCACATGTCAAAACGGGCTATAAATAATTGTGAAGGAGGCTCATTCCACATCTCGCAAGTGCGTATTAAAAAGCTACTCCAGAATCATGCCATTATGAGCTGCCATAATCTAATCAGTCGGGAAACCAAATTGGAACGCTCCGTGTGACAGAACATAAGTACCTAACGCTACAATTACTAAGTGTAAATTTGAACAGCGAATCGATGAAACTGAGTCACGTGGTAATCACACGAGGGAAATAGGGCCGTAAGTTCCCATGTCAACGCTACTCCATAACGGTATATTTTGAACATGTCTCCTGTTAGCAATATGCAGTGACAATTTGAAACTGTTTTCTCGCGGGCTTAAGCGTCAAATAAGTACTGGAGTACTGAGTGCCCATAATCTAGAGGCGGTATCTAAGTAGGGTGATTACCTGAAACGAAGGCATATAATTATTACAAATAATAACAGTTTGTGTAACTTCACTAATTCCAAGGTTTTTCACACATTTACAATTAATATGATTTAATCCTTCCTTGAACATGCTAATATCAGTAAAGCGTTGCTCATTTTACAAAATGGCAAAGTAATCTAACTGAACTTAAAAAATTAAATAAATTTAACTTTAGTAAATTAATTAGCACATTTAAGAACAGATTTGCTAAAATTACTTTAACTCTAAAATACGTAGAATACGTTTGCCCCGAAAGCAACTAACAAGACAAATAAGCTTGTTAGACTTGTGCTAATATTCCTTACGCATGCATATAAATATATGTATTTGAGCCGACATTTTGCGTGGGCGCTGTTAGTTCACCTGAGGAGCTGAGTAATTAATTGTGGCCTTAGCTAAATTTTGTCCTTAGCATTATTAGTTTATGGCCCTTAACTGTCGATGAACGTGTATGAATATTTTAAATGAAGAAATTTAAATTAGAGTTAGTTTCTTTTGATGTACTGTTTACATGTGAACATCTGAAGATATCCTATTCGCATCGTGTATCAAACGTTAAATTATAATTGAAGTATAAAATGTAGTTTTTACTGACGACATTTTATTAAACACATCCCGTTTTAATATTTCCGTGCTGTGTTAATTAATGTTAATTCATAAATATTCTCAAGTGTTTATTTCAATATCAAATGTTATTTAAATTAAAGCTCAAATTATAGTCCTTTGACAGAAGGTGATAATTTATTTATAGAATAACAGATTCGCGGCGGTGCAGAAAGTAAATTTAAATGTAAGAATCGATCTTAAAATAAGGTCACAGAAGGACTGCTCGCGCGTCGGGGCGCTCTAAACACTATTAAGGCACTTATTATTCACATCACACACGTACGCGGCGTGGCAAACGGAAAAATCCAATTAACTTCATACGAAGAGTTCCAACGAAACTGCGCACCCTACACGCCACACTCCCCGCCACTCCATTCCACTTACACTAACGACTATTTTTCAATAACATTAATGGAATAACCTCTGCCTTATTATGGGTGCGCGACTATAACGTCGTGAAACGCCTGTCGTTTTAATTTCAACGAAAGCTAAGCTTACATTGTGTACGTGTGTACTTACATATTAAGTTACACAAATATTGTTTACCCAATGTTTACGTATTTAACATTCAATGTTATTATAAAGTGTAAGGGTGTTATGAATAAATTATTTACCCAGAACTGGAAATTCAGCATGTTCTTGACACTCAGTACACTGGATTAGAAACAAGAGATCAATTCGTATGTAGTTCATAAATCAACTTGAGTGGGACCAACATAATCCTTCTGCCAGTAAGCCTTTCCCTTTCAAGCAACAATATTTCCTATCAGTTATCAAGGATCTTATCTTAGGAAGATCAATCTTACGACAGATGGAAACATCCTATTTGTTCTCCAAGCTATGTCGATAGCCAAAACAAGTAAAATATGCTGATATATTTAAAAAATCATATAAAATGCATGTCATTAGCGTTAAAATTTCATGTTTAATTTCGGAATAAATGAAGCGGCATAATGAAAAAGCTGCCTCCGCTGTTATAAAGTTACCCGTCAGTTAAGCGCCGGAGATCAGAAAATGGGTTAATGGCCCGGTATATGTAATAATTTATATCAGTTATCGGACTATCAGGTGCAAATTATTGATTGTCGTCTATAAACGGGTCGACTGCCCGCTTTCGATAGGGTCACGTGACCTGTCATTTGCAATAGGATTTACACCCTTTAACGTCTCACCCGTCAAATTACCGCCCTCTACGACCTCCCCAATCCTTGCGGAATAATGCATGTTAGTCTTTCAGATCGGGATTCGTAGGTATTCTCATTACAGGGGATTTTGACGTAAGGGATTTCAGTGTCAATCGCGCGATAATAATAAAATAAAGATCTTTTTTTTGGTCG
The DNA here is from genome assembly GCA_018246895.1 of Aspitha aspitha aspitha. Classification (NCBI taxonomy): domain Eukaryota; kingdom Metazoa; phylum Arthropoda; class Insecta; order Lepidoptera; family Hesperiidae; genus Aspitha; species Aspitha aspitha. The sequence continues at coordinate 2,245 of DWGJ01000157.1, read as the reverse complement.
TCTTGTTATTTTAAATGATTAATAAAAGTTGGAATAAGGTTTAAAATTTTGTTTGTAAAATTATGTTGAAGGTATATAATACATATATAAAAATATTAGAGGCGTTTAGGCTTGAACTTATCGCGAGCTTTCCGGTCATTGGAGCGGAGGGCGGCGGGCGAACCGAATAAACCGTAATTTTTACTGTCGTTGCTTTTCCCTCCATAAAGCATTACCCCAGCATATCTAAACATACTGTAAATACAATACACTATTTGAAGTCACGTGTAAGATTGTTCTACCCATAAATAACTTATGTTACGTCACTAAAAATCACACGTCTCTATAAAACATAACAGAGGCGAAATGTGATATTAGTTAACCAGCCGAAAATAATGCGATATTCACGGCCACCAAACGTCTAGTTAAGACCGCAGTCAAGAGAGGGGTAGGTACTTACGAGTACATTCTGACGTTGGTTCTTAGGATGTTTTAGTCTGCTAGTTTACTGCAACCAATAGTTAAAATTAACTTATTGTTAGTTAATATTATTACACCAATAAATACGCGTACGCGTAGTCCATACGTACATACTTCCAAAATCATACATACCCGTATAAAAGCATACACATACCAGAATTAAAGCGAAATATTTATGAGCAGTCTATTGGAAGGTTCAATTAAAAGCAGTTCGCTGTCCTCGACGAAGTTATTTCCTGAGCTGGATCACTACTGGCGAACATTTAATTTTAACGACTGCCGAGTCTCTAGAGTCCCTAGAGTGTATCAAAAAAGAATATTCTAATTTGTTATAAACTCGAATTTGTTTGTTATAAATTCTAGTAAAATAGTTTCAAAAACGGCTATTGTCAATTCTGTACGTAAACATATGAACTACCCCTCTACATCCCTCTTTTTGCGTCCGTTAATAATGAGACTACTTTGGTCACCCATTAGAAGTTTATTTTACTGTCTAGCTATGTTACTATTAAAGAATGTACGAAAGACGGTAGTAAAAAAGTTTCAAATAATATACTAAAGCAGGAGTATAAAAGCATTCTGCCAATATTTCCAGCAAAATTCCCCTATTTAAGGGTAAAAATAAGAGATGGAAAACATGTTAGAAAGAGGAAAGATTTCATCTATGAGACCCTCACTTGCCGTTTGTGAATATAATTACAGTTTCAGTGATAAAATATTGCCGAGTGTCGGAAGGGGTTGCGTCAAGGAAAGCATCAGAATAGGCATGATTTTAAGCGTTTCAGAAAGTATTGTCCTATTTCCATATAAAGTATGTACACATACTTTATTTTACATTATTTACGTGTCGTCATAAGCCTACGTAAAATCGATAATAGTGAAGACAGGGACTTTGATAAAGGCACTTAATACCAAATAGAAGGCAAGTCACAATATAAGATAGAGAACTTTTCAGGGTACAGGATTTCACGCGGTGTTTTCCTTGACCTTTATAGCAAGTGATATTAATCGCTCTGATCTGTATCTTACATTAAACGTATACGGTACGTTAGGTATAGTTAAGTTAATTTAATTCAAGGTTATACATGCATATATACCGCCACGTTTATACATATGTGAGTCTCTAAAACCTCTGAGCGGACTGATTTTAAGCGTAAAAAGTCTGTTACGTTGATTGCTTAACCTATTAATCATTTGTTTCCTTATTACAATTTTGACTGGTAAGAGGAGGTTGTGACGTGAAACGAAGGTTGTGCCGCGGCAGTGATTAGCGGGCGGGGGCGCGCAGGCACAAGCCTTTTATCTCCGCCCGCCAGCGCCTCCACAAATACTATCGCCATTCAAAATTAATTCAAAATCGACGTCTCTTTATCCGACTTATAATTTCACCCTTCAGATGCGTATTCGCAATGAAAGTTGGCATTATTCAATGAATCTCCTAAATGAAGTGGAATTATGGATGTGAAATAGAAAGTGGATTCAATTGAAGTACGCCTAATACCCTCGTATGTAATCATAAAGTAAGCGAAAACATTTCAAATGCTACTACATCAATCTACTTACTATATACATATGTAATGAATTTTAACGTACTCTGTTTTAAATATCACAAGAACTTATAATGACGTTGATTTTGATGTTTTATAATTCTACTAGCGGCCCGTCCCGGCCTCGCACGGTTATAAAATATATAGCCTATGTCACTCATTGAAACAATCACTAAAATCGATCCAGTACTTTTGATTTATTCATTACTGCCCGTGGCCCGGACGCGTTAAATTTGGAG
>DWGJ01000156.1:0-41966 GCA_018246895.1 Aspitha aspitha aspitha | reverse complement strand
TATTTTAAATCATATATGTCAAATATGTCAAAATCTCGTACCATGATGTTTGTCTGACTAAGTGTTGTCCTATAAGAAAACATTGATTTTGCAATAAAAGAATAAGATTATCAATTGCGATAAAAAAATTATATCTTTTGAGTTGAACCAAACAATAGATATTCCCAAAATTTCATTAAAATCGGTTCAGTGGTTTCGGAGATTATACGAGTAGCAAACGAACATCGTGACATGGGATTTATATATATAAATCCCATGTAATCCATTTATATATATATATATATAGGATACTCGTAAACATGTTCTTAATTTAAATTTACACATAAAAAGGTAGTATAAATATGTATGTGGAGATACCCTTGACATTTCGCCTCGGCACTTCGCGCAGTCATATCACTAGAGAAAGATATAAACAATTAAATTCCCACACCGGTGATATTAAGCGATAATGAAGGAAGACGAGTAAGTACACAAACGGAATTTCGCCTCGTGACCGTTTCGTTACGACGACAATTCACTAACGCCACGTTATATTTGCCGTTATACAATAGCTGGTCAGCTTAGGTACACGTTACCAAATTAATCAGCCAATCTAAATTCAGGGGTAAATTAATAACGCCTGTCTGTCCACGAGAGCGGTCCATTTGTATTTGGGTGTATGTATTTACTTCGCACACAACGGTCATTGGAGAATTCGAAGTTTCTCGTATTAATCAATGAGGCATTGCAAGTTTAAACATTTACTGCCACAAATCAGCAAATCGTCTAGTCGTGTTAATGATGTAAAAGAAACGCGAAAATAACAGATTGACATTAAATTTCATAGTTTTCGAAGACATTGTATCTTTTTACTTTTATATACAATTTTATTCAAAGTCATCATAGCGTTGTTATTTAGTGCCAGTGGATCTACCAGTAAGTAAATGTATCCTCAGTAAGCAGAGACATCACATCCAGAATGTTTCCTCAACATTCGTGACCCTTGTACCCGCAACCAGAACATTATCGCTTCGGTACCCAACTTGACCCTTTATTTTCATAATGAATCCTTCATTCGAGATGTCCCCGTCTCTATCAGAGAGACATCTGTTGATTTTCTTTGTTAACTTCCCTTTTGTTATACCACTATTGTTCGAGTTTGAAACTTTTCCGCTCGTAATAAAGTTGAATCTTGTGTTTTAATAGGGCGTATAATGAAGGTATTGTTTGGAATAGAGGGCGCCCGTATCGTCACATGTGCTGTACTCGTTAAGGCTTCATAAGCACTTTTCTGCCCGTATGTACGAGTCGAGGACTCTACACATTTAGGTGGCGGTGACAAGCGATTTTATGCTCCGTCCCGTTTTGGTTCGCTTAGTAAATTTACTTCTGGGATAGCTATTCCTTCTACACCGTGTCTTTTATTACAATAATTGTGTGAATAGTTCGTGTAAGACTAACTTCAAACTGTTACGGTTGCAATGTTTACATCATTACGTGTTAAGTCTAACAATAATAGTGGATTACATTTCTTATGTGTCGGTTTGTATTCATGCAATTCTATGTATCCAAATTTCAGGATTTGTTCATTTTATTTTTACAATTTAGGAATTACCTACATGATATGATACGGACATACATTTTATACTTATCATTTATTTATGAATTGCCGTGAAGTTAAATTCAATAACATTCAATATTTGTAAGCAAATAATTTCAATGAATGTCCTAAATAAAATTTTAATTTCTATATGACAAGTCATACAACATAGAGGACAACAAAGGACAAATTTTAAACCCATTTCTGTACGAAGGGTTGTGGTCATTAACCCTCGAGAAATAAAGCACCTGTGCGTTTAGTTCACACGTACGCTATTCAATTTATGACTTCCGTTTTTTTTACACCAAATTATCACAGCATATCAAATCCGACTTGAAATTGTGATGACTGTAATTAAAATTCGATTTGCGTCTACCCGGCAATCAGAAAGGTGTTTTTTGTTTCACTTTTGTATACATTTTTATGTAATTAAGTGTACAATTACGGGCAAAACGCGATGTAAACTTATATGATACTAGCTTACCGCCCACAGCTTTGTATGCCAGTGTAATGTGTATCCCGCAACGCTACGATTATACTCGTATTACAACCTTTACACACGTATCGTTTGATTGATGAGTCTATTGCGAATTATTACTATTATTACAATTTAAACGCCGCCATTCCTAATAAAGTTGTCCGCCTTTATCAACACCATGGCTGCGAGATATCATTATTTCAAATTTTCTCAATGAAGATATTAACAATTTGATTACATCTACGTTTACTTATGTGTATTATAAACAGTTTTCCCCCCCTTTCAACTTAGAAATAAGAAAGGGATAGCAACATAGCTGTTATAGTCTACAGAGATCACGCAACGAAACTTAAACAAAGACTAATCTTAGGAAGTTGCTCAACCTTTATTTTTCTTTACTGCGATCTTACATTTTATTCTCAGTAGAATATTTTATAACTTAGAAACATAGTATAAAATGCAAAATTTTTATATTCTCTGGTACAAAATATGTAAAACTTAAGGTAAGTCGTTATTATTTAATTTAAGTTCCTTATCGCTAGATGGCGATACGAACTCAGTTGCTTTGTGTTTACGAAGCGTGAATCGCGCTATTGAAGTTTTTTACTTTCGTTGCATATATACAAGCTCGCAACAACTGACTGGTGGGGATTCGTGTGGATGTTATTACAGTAACAGCTGTCTCCTGACATATGTTCGCTAGTTTTATAAATACCATATTGCATCGCCCACGGGATGGAAATCGGAATAGCAAAAATGGCCCAATGATGATACTCAAATCGGAGGGGGGCTGTCCAGTATAACTAGTTGTGTCATCGTCATGACAGACGATCTACTAGATCAACTGATCAGTAGCGTATCCAATAAGTCGTACTGTGGCGGTAGGTGCCCAATGACCAATGATTATGAGAGCTGAGGGCTCTGGATAAGAAAATTTATTTATATTTCATTAAATAAGTTGGTTTTCTTATGAAACGATCCCGTGTCAATTATATTATCTTAATGAAACGTGCTTAACTGACTCATTTTCTTGGTTATAGATAACTTTTTTACTTCAAATACTTTATCTAATTACTTTGTTGTTTACCTTGTCACTTTTGGAAAATCATGAACTTAACAAAATATCGTGATAGAATTCTTGGTAGAACTTGCACAGTGTTTTAATAATACACTTCAGTTGGAAAAAGGTGTACGCTTGTTTTTGCAACGGCTTTTTTCTACTTAGTAGTCAATACTCGTCCTCAGTACTTACATACTATGGAATCAACGTTCTTATGTAAGTCTACAAATAGTTCCGCCGCTATCGTCACAGCTGTGACACATTATCTTGACACTGGTGGCACGATGTCGCCCGCATGTACTGGTACACCCTTATCATTACTTACACGATGCGTTTCAATAGCCATCATTGTACTTACATCGGCATCACCCATTAACAATTTTTTGTACTGGACCGGGCCTGTTTATTGGTACGATGAAAAACATCAAGTGGTCTCGTCGCGGTGGCCTTTACAAGGTTCCGTTTATAGAGGAATAATTGGTTTGAAAAAATTCTAAAACACGTGTCGCCATGTAAGAGGGAAATTTTAATGAATGGTTGTGATGTAAAAAATACTTTGTAAGTTTCGTATTCATTAGGCTCATGTTAGAGGCATGAGGTTTTTCAATGCCTATACGTAAATGATAGTGGGTATTAACTCGGGACTTTTAAGTGTAATTATTTTCATTTCTTCCATTCTAATTACTGAGTACAGTATTATAGAAAGGCCCTTTTTGATCGCAACGCTATTAGGTATGTATAAACAAATTCCTTGGATAACAGAACAAAAGCTGATCGAAATCCGAAATGTGTGGTATGGGAATCACGTCTTTTGTACCATCTGGCGCACAGCTGTTATCTTCTGTCAACTTAGTATTGACTGCATTTTCATTGCCTTTTATTTATATCTCATATTTAGTTATCGCTACCTGATGTCAATGGCCTGCGGATGAAAGTAATTCCAGTATCATTGTATATTGTATCCTTCAATTATTATTTAACGTGCCCTTTAAATGTATAAAGTGAAACATTTAACTTAAATTATTTTAATAGACTTCGCCGCCGCTTCTAACGAAGTCGCACGCTTTCAAAACCAATGCGATGTTCACATTTCATAGCGAAAATGTAACACTACTAGCGTTACATAAGCCCGAAGCGTAACAATCCAAACCATTTTCATCCTTATATCCATCGAAGTATGGAGTGGAATGTCATGAAAAGTTAACAACCTATGCATGAACATCAAAGGCGAAACTTTTCTCTTAAACTAACAAGAAGGCCAGCATCTTTGTTGAGCCAATTATATTCATAGATGGGTGATCATGACATCCACAAAGTCACTTAGAAACTGAGCTCGCAGACTTAGGGTTCTTACAAACGGTGAGGATACTGTTTAATATGTAGCTGCGATTAATCTTTGTAATCAGCGAAAAAAAATTGTTAAATATCATAAGTTGCAAACATACGGCAATAAAACCCGCAGTTTCACTGTGAGCCTAGTATTCAATAATCTAATACACAACGGAGTGCTCAGCTAATCCTAGTGGCGTCTACAATGGGAGGTCAAAGATTAGCATTAGTTTTCCACAGATTAAATAGGACCGATGAATCATCAAATAAAATAAGTATCACAGTTTTAATAATGAAAACTTTTTAAAAGCAGTTGATCACGTGTGGAGCATTGTGTTGTCCGTTTGCAGCCGCCCTTAGAGGTCTAACGAAATTTCGCGATTCACAAAAGTACTTTTAAAAGGGTGAAGTTGACGGAAATTGGGGTAATTCAGCCTTGTACGAGAGGGCGATTAAGAAATGAAATTTTGGAATATGAGCCGTGTCGAAACTCGTTTGACGTCTTTGAAGAGCATTAGCAAAGAGTACGACTTTTGTGATGTTACAATGTGACTTTCTTATAATTTGGATCCTAATCATTTTATATAACTTATATGAGAATGTTTTAATACCATTACATTATTTTTGGATATTTTATCTATTTGTGACGTAAGGCTGTGGCATTGATTTCGAATGTATTAGGTTTTTCCCAATCATTATTCAGTAATTGACCTGATAAGTTACTTGAGCCAAAAAATTCTTACGACCTTCAAAGCTTTACTAAATATGGAATCACAAATACTACATCATTAATATGAATGGACATTCGGCCTATAAGATACTTCGCAAAAGATAGGTACCTAAAATATTCTAAAATATATTCTGAACTAAAAGCAACATAACTAAGGCACTTAATTTGTTATTAAGCCCCAGATACAGCCTTCTTGTTTTCATTATATTAAACCGGTAACCGGTAAGTAAAATATAGCCGAAACAATATTAAACTGCGTATTATCTCAATATAATTAGTTTGGTGTCTGTTAAATTTTACTGCCATAATGGGATTTAGTATCACTTTATAATAAATCATTGCGGGTGTGATTTGCCAGTCAATAAATTATTTTACTAGTTTAGCAGAAAAAAAAATAGCTAGTAATTAGATAAATCCCTGTCTATTAAAGACGGCCAATCGTTATTAGAAACTGGACAGGTTTACTAGATATCTTCCCTAATTAAAAAGCTGGGAGACACATTTGAGTTAATAAGAAATAAAGTGAGTTTAGTGTATCTTTAAATTGTCGTACTTAAAAAGATATTTTGTAAATAGCGTTAAGCAAGAGCAAATAATATCTTGTTACATATAAATGTAGTAATAATTTTAATAAAGGTCGTAACAAGTATACGTTCAATGTTAATAGTCGTTCGAATGTATATAATGAGCCCAACCGTCGAAAAGCACACAAAAATGAATTATATGAACTGAGTAATGAAAATAAAAGCCCTTTATGTAAAGCTTGAAAGTTTATTGAGTCTTTTTATTTCAAAGGTACGAGTGTATTAAGGTTGCGGTTTTATATCATGCGATATAAAAGTAAATCGGATCAACACTAGATGGCTGTAGTAGTAGTAGATAGATAGAAGGGCTGGGAATGTGCAGCGCTACTCGTAGTTCGTAGACCGAAGTAAAAATAAGATAAAGATAAGACATCGGAGGCCAAAGTCTCAATCGAATCTCAATCTTAAATTCCTAACTAGTGCGTTGTTGTGCCAAAGAGAATACGAATCTTATTATTTCTTTGAAACATATACGTACGCAAAGGTTGGGACACACCGTGCTTATTTTCCTCGCCGACTTATAATTCAATGAGACGAGTGCCTAAAGTTCGTATATAATATTATTACGTGAAAACGCAAAGGCAAGCGGATAAATGTGGAACGGCCTTAATTACCCGCCGGGGTCGGGGAGCACGAATCGAATAAATTGTATATTAGGTTACACGGGAACGTAATGTCGCCTAATTAATATTTTAAAAGTGCTGCGGTAAGGCATCTAGATAGGTTTTTACCTTCGATTGAAAACATACGAATTTATATTGCATATGTAGTCGTAACTGTTTGTGGAAAACCTTGTTATTTGTATTACAAATCAGAATTTCGTGTGACGCATAGAACGCAACATATATGAATTTGCCGACGATTCTAATTAATAATATCGCTTGTATTGCCAAATATAAGGATTGAGTGTGTGTGAGACAGGTGTTAGAAAAGATTTGAAAATGTGTGTAGATGCAATTAAAGACATGTGCTTACAGATTGAAAGCCCGTATGTTTTCGAGTTTTATTATCAAATTGCGCGGTTAGAGCTAGCGATCAAGGCGCGACGCTCGGTGAACTCTTACACGGAAATTGAATTGTTGGAGCATGTTTGTCACCAATTCTTCTGGATTAATGAATTTTCTTCTTCATATTTTACGAGTCCAATATAAAAAGTACATGAGCAAGTTGCTTTCTGCTTACCCCGTTAGGGACCTGGCGTGACGATATGTATGTTACTATATATTTTTAAGTAATCTTCATTAAACAGTACTTTCTTTCTTCATTAAAAACAATTGTGTGGGGCGAATATAATCTAAAAGGCCCAACAACAATCTCCCTGCCCATCACAATTCGTTAGTTGGTAGCGAGCTTAAGTAAGTTTATATGTTGACTGTGCGCGCTAGTTAGGCCCGCGGAGTGTTTGCGTCGTTATATCCACAGCGAAAGTGGACTTAGCGTTAGCTTATTCGCAAATTCAGACAATAGGCCGCTATTGGCTCCTATTTCTAATACTGTAAGGAGAGCGGTCGGAACATTTATTTAACTTTCCATTTATAAACCTTCAGAGAGATAACTAATTAATACAAAGGCATTAGTTGATTTGTTCGCACAATAAACAGCTGATTTATTTCTGTTTACTATATACGGACTTTTCATTGTTTTCTATTCATTTCACTATGAATTTATCAATCAGTAGTACGACTATCTTTATATGTAACAGTAATAATAACTGGAGCAATTCCACACACGGCTATCTTACAAATCATAAGCATTCGTATATACATACTATATAATACATATATATATATATATTTATACGCAAAACAAACGAATGTGGTTATCACAAATGTTTGTCCTGGGTAGGAATCGAATCCACGACTCCCGAATTAGCGGTCAAGGTGCCTTAACCACCACCAAGAGGCTAGTCGGTAATTGTAAAAGTATTTTATCAATACAAGTCAATTTTACCTACGAATTATGAGCTAGGTCTTAACATAAATGGTTAAATTATGTACTTCAACTAGTCAAGAGTGCTTGAAATGTTAAACCGCGCAATTACAGTGAACGTTCCGACTCGAGTCATAGATTAGCTCTCAGAAGTAAAATCTTTGATTTCAGGTGGAATTTCATAATTACGATCAAGTACAGAGAGGACTTCATGTTAAACTGTTCTACTCTAAGGACTTAATATTAAAATAAGCGTGGTGATGAACATCTGTTTCGTACGTTTACACCATAAAGATATACAACAATGAATCTTGAGTATGACGTCATAGTCTACTCGTAGGAAACAATATAGGTAATGTATAATAATATTATTAATAGAACTGCATTCTACTGTGGTCTGATCACAAATTGCGTACAGCCTGTTTTACGGTGACCAGACAGCTGATAAACTACGAATACTTGTATAAATTTCGAAATCGATTTTTACATGGATGTAGTCACAAAACAAAAGTTTATGCAAATTACAGAAATATTAGTCCTAGTTGGGAATAGAACCCACAACACAGCACAACGGTCGGGTTTAGTAATAACAAATGAAACATTCTTGTGAACTTTATTCATTCATCATCCATTCGCGTTCAACGAACGATATGTAGGTATCGCTCTCGGTCGCATTCTCATCAGCTGAAAAAAATATTGTCGATACAGTTTAATTTCTCAATTACAAAGTCCCAGAGCGTTGCGAAATCAAAAAGCTCTGTACAATACAAACACATATCCATTAGACCCAGATGGCCCCAAATATACGTTTCCAAATTAAGTCGTAACGCAACAGCGTCGTCTATGGAGCTTAATTAAGGTACAAAATGTTTCGCTCAGTCGTAATAGCACGGGACAGGTGTCCGCTTCAAATAAAATCGGACCCTCGTCACGGTGTATTTACATATGATGCTGGCCAGATCCGATTTCAGGATTAACTACATAGTGCAAACTAAACAGTTCTTGCTGTAAAGCGGCAGGAATCCAGCGGGTTCCGCTGCGGATCACTGATGTACTCGACTTAACCTTCCGAAATAAAACATCTTAAAATATTCATGTGTTGTAAATAACAGCGTTAAAAAACAATAATTATTATTATATTGTTCTTATTGCACACAAAAAGGAAAAGAATACCTATGTGTAGATTGCAGTCTCTGCCTATAAAAATCAATAGTTCCTACTAATTCAGTCTACATTGAGTTATTAGAGGTTCACACAATTTGAATGATCCATTAAATATTGTACATTGAGCAGTCACAAAACTAACACATATTTATATAATGTATATATTCATTTACATAATGTATTTATACGCCCAGTCTTAACTGAAGAACTCCAGGTAGCCGATTCACCGTTCTAATATATACAAATGTAATGTTTTGTACGCCCTTCTCATAAAAATTATCGAATATAGAAAATTCTGACTCTGAATTGAATGGAAATTCGCGAACATCCGTTTAAGCGTTTTTGTCGTTGCCTGTACTTCAGCAATTTCAATTGAATCGTTCAATATGCTTTCGAAATGACAATATTATCCCAAAAGGTGTTCTGAATCTGTATTTGTTTTGACTATTGTGTGAACATTTATTTAATATTTCCTATCTCCTATTATACTGAAAAGAATCAGGACAGAAGTAGGTACGTGTTGCTGCATTTGAAACACCATAAAAAATACTATGAAGCTTCCAAAGTGTGTTAAATTTCCTCAAAAAGTTTTAACGATGATTCCTGAATTAATTTAATATAATCTTCAAAATAATAGGCCAGGCATTTCTTCCATACTAAATTTCATCCAATTCGAAAATCTTCATTAACATAGAAACTGGAAAATATTATGAAATTTGATCTTGTATAAGTCTTGAAGTACTCAGTGCAAGTAAATTGTATATTTTCCGTAATGCGCCATTCGAATGAGCCGGGAACCAGAGGCTCTTCAATACAGCTAAGTGGATGGAGCCTTTGATGAGATCCCCGATACTAAACCATCTTGAATTATCTAAAGGGCAAAGTGAATGGGAAGAGGTCTTGGATTTCCTTGTTTCATAAAATAATTTCGCCGTCTATTCTACTTTGTAATTATGCAAATATATGCTCAAGTGATGGAATAGTTGTTTAGAATTTCTATCTTCCATTTCGAGGGTGTCGGGTTCGAGTCATCTAACTTTACGCGTTATATGTAGGTACGTTGAAGTTATAGCACTCGCTATGTGTTGCAACCCTTTTATGAGTTTTGTATTTATGAATAATCTCAGAAGGCTTGGAGCCTCAACCCACAGGGTATACTCTGGCCTTAAACATTCTCATTCAAAAAGGACAACCATGTCCTAACAGTCAAATATTAGTCGTTATTTAGGTGAAGTTATATAATCTTAATAAACGTACCATATCATTTATCGTATTACCCATGTTAATTAAATTGAAATTTATGTTAATTCAAAATGTTTTATGCAAAGCAAATAACTCTTCGTTTTGCCAATTCGTAAAGTTCATCCGATTACTATGGAGTTGTGCGAACATTGATACTTCTTTGGGAACTGTAAGATTTTTCTTGCACAAGTGACTGTAAATTCACGTTTTGCTGCAAAGCTATTTGGTCTCGGTATCACGACATACTATCACTGGTTTGATAGGATATTTGCAATATACCAAAGCGTAAGGGCTCTGAAGGTTTCACGAGGAAACCGCATACACTTAATACGTCGTGTGTAAAGTCAAATTTGATGTGCTCTGTAATAGCGGACGTTGGCAATGATCTACTGAAATTGACCCTTACCCTTGGGCCCTCAACAACCCGGGTAATGGTCGGTTTAATGTACTGATAATTGATATTAGGAGTTCCATCGTAATACGTGGCGTCAGTCTGGATGCTTTGGTGGATTAGAGGTCTAAATATTACGCAACAATAATAACTAGCGGTCGCCTGGTTCAATTCATTCATTCAAACAAGTGGATTAAATTATTTTCCATTACTTACGCAATTTTGATAATAGTAATGATAGCAAATAAACTACATACATAAAATTTCAAAGTTATATTTACAAGACATATTACTCTTCATTAGACAAATATTTCTTTTCAGTGGGAATGGTATGGAACCCTTAACCTAAGCTCAAAAGTATAAGTATATAGGCAATTAGTGTATTGGTAATCCCTCTTTCAGCTGAAGTTATAAACCTCACGGGTAATTCTCCCAGGCATAAAAGCTAATTGATTAACTAAAATGAAAATGTATGAAAGTTGGTAATAGAAATTGACGGCACGCTAAAGATACCTTGATTGAAAGAGACTTCTTTGTATGAAAAAAACCCCGTTTCATCGGATAATGTATCAGTCTTAAGGATTATTTCGTTATTTATACACTTTCCCTTTGTTTGCAATCAACGTTCCAAAACGTTATTCATTCAACGTTCCAGAGCCGAGTTCATTTTGCCATTCCAAATTTAATAAGGCGAGGTTTTTACGAGAATCTAGTTTAAACAATTTAGTTTCGTCCTAGCTTTCTTGTCTTTTTATTTTTCTCAAGAGCTTCTCTAAGTATTAGTATTACAATACAGTATATTTTATTTACGAATACTTACCAACTGAGATGGGGATACTGTTTTCGAAACAGATATTTATAATGTACCATTACACCAAAAGAATCGATTCTCTTCAGAGTAACTTTTGTGGGATAAACGATAAAAAATGCAATAGGACAGGAATTGACGTGACGCAACGTGATAGACATTGGTCGCTTGGTGCTTTCTGTCTACGCTTTTAGGAACCTGGAGTGATGTTATATAAAAATGTTGCTTGTATAAAATACCCTATTGCAATAAAAATAACAAAATATATTATTAAATTTTTTTTTTGAATATTCTTTATGTCTTTCAATAAAGGCCCGGTTGTCTGAAGGCTCTCGTAAAAATACCACCCGATTGATTAATACCCATCGTTAATTTGCAAGAAAGCCTTCAATGAACGACAAGGTCTCGCGGACGGCAATGAACTTGCTATTAGAATGCGATTAGTCGACCTTCACGCTTTTTCCCCGATCGTTTGCGCTCTGTTCACTTTGTTCTATTGAAGAATTCCTATAGTTACATCGTGTTTGTAAAATTATTATTGTTATACCATCACACCAGGTACCTAACGGGGTGAGCAGAAAGCACGATTGCCAAATATCTTTGTCCTAACAAAGCTGCCGTACGTTATCTACATATTAATAGTAAAATTAAATTTCGCTTAATGACTATGTAGAACGTTTTTCATCTTGTACCGAAAACATTTCCTTTATTTATAGCTAAATATCAACAGTCATTAAACCGTCAAATCTATAATACATAGATAACTTATATAATGTAGTATGTTCAGTTCTAAATTTAAATTTTTTAAAAAGTATTTTATTTTCTTATTTGTTTGGTAATGTCATTGTAAAATATACGTCAATAAAAAAAAATATATGTGAACAACAAGCAGTGAATTTTATTTAAATTATATTTAAAATCAGTTATAATAATAATATCCTAAACATAGTAGGTAACCTCACTACTTGATAAGGCTGAAACAGGCGCACCTCAGTGTAAGTACATATAATTTATCATTGTCATATTAAATTAAAATTCATCAGATAAAGTTAAAACATAGGTAAATAGACGTATAAATCGTTTTAGTTTAATTAATTTAAAACGTTGAAGTATAATTTTAAGGACATCATCATTTACGTCAAAAGGTGAGTATAACTAAGAACACCTGAAACGGTCGGTAAGTTATAAACGTACTAAAAAATTGATCCGATATTGATGAGGTAATTGTTATAACATAATATATGTAGTACACGTGTCACATTAAAAAACCAAGCCCAAATTTATGCCAAGTGCGTAGTTACCCATTGTCATTCAGTAGTTATGTCATGACATGTTTCCGGATACACCTGTAACATTTAATAAAATTCCATGATATAATAATATTATTTTAGGGCAATTTCACACACGGCCATCTGATTCTAAACTGCGCAGAGCCCGTACCCGATGGCCATATAGCATGAACAGCATAGATGCATTTCTAAATATTAATACATATATGAATAAATTTACACCTGACCAGAAATACTTAAGAGTACACGCAAATGTTTACTGTGGATTGGATTCGAACCCACAACCTCCAGCGCAATAGCCAAGGTCTAGTTAACCAATGGATCATTCGATTGATTGGATTACATATGTAAACCTAGAGAGAAAACCCAGAGATCTAAAGAATTTCAATACTAGAGTTATTTTATATTAACAGTTACACCTATAATATATTGCAGCTGTAGTATATTAGTGTAGCAAAATTTTAAAATCATATGAAACACATCGAGATTATCAAGTTCACTACAAAATGAATATGTATTTTTATCTGTTTTGCGGCAAACTAAATCCTTTGCATTCAAGACCTGTAAATGCAGAATATAATATCACTCCAGTTTAAGAGTTGAAAACAATCGGATGAAAAGAATAAAGATATCTCCATTACAATGCAGAATTCTTTGTCCTAATACTTAACCGTGTTTTGTTACCTTTATTTATGCTTTTTTTAACCTTTTCTAAAGCACTTTGAACGTACGGCCATGGTTAGGATTACCATTTATACAGCTGTTGTTGGATTAGTCCTAGGTTAAATAATACGTATATATTTTTAATACTAATGAGTTCCAGTTCCGTTGTCAATTATATTTTTTTTATCTTGTACAAATGCTTTATCAACATCAATCAATTAATCAATACCAACCTAACGTAATATTAGTGAAAACTTACTTACATACCATTTATACATTGTTACAGCGTGATTTTCTGCAATAAATCCGAAGATATTCGGATTTTCAAGAGTCGGGGAAACAGATTCTGAATGTGTAATTCAAATGTTCATTTGTCTGTCGGTCGATTTATTTTACAGAATAATGATCTAACATAAATGTAATAGCCAAATGGAGCTTTAAATATATAAGTGTCCTGATTTTTAATCTAATTACATGTCAACCCTACAGCCAAACAGCTTTTGGTCAGAAAAGGATGTAGACGCAGGCGACCGTCGCGTTAGTTATTTTAATTTAAATTTGAAAGTGATGAATGGTGATCGTTTATCATAGTCAATTTCGACTCGGGAAGTATTATGTGAACTACGCATGATTAAGTACACGTGTAGAAGAACTTAGGCCTGTGTTTTTTTGTTATTCACGATCTACCTTAAGGCCTAAGCACACACGAGCTTATTTCTTTTATAAGAGTTCGCCAGCAAAGTGTTTCTTATTAATCTTATTAATATTGTTATTCTCATCTGCCGTTTCTATTGTGTTGATATCGAACACAAACGATAAACAATTCGCTGTGATAAAACCTTCGAAATTACTTAGTAGTATTACTTATGTGTTTTCATAAAGTTCGTCTGAACGTTGCATATTATAAATAAGACAAATAAATGTTTTTTGCCTTTGTTTCAGAATCGATACCTGTTTTAAACGGACGAGGCGTGCTGGCCGCCGATCATGGAATAGATATCGGTGCGAACGATATCAAAACGTAAGTCTATATAAGTAAAGTTTAATTTCCTTCAATCTGCACTTGATAGTCTTTAGTTTAAATGGTATTATCTCATCCAAACGTTTCATTATATTTTAATATCAATATAATAAATAACCGCTAATTATTTTCTACGGCACAGGAAATACGCATTGCGTAAATTACATAAGTTTTGTGCATCTCGCGTCAAGCATCTCGCATTTATTTAATGATAACTTAAAAAATGCCTATACACGAAACTTGCGTTTTCAAATCGTTCCACTGTACATACATACTATAGGAATATATTGTTCAGGAAAATTCAACGGTTATTATAATTATTCAAATAAAACGTCGGATGTACGGGTTATTCGATGTTTGTTTAGGTCTTGATTGTACAATTAATGTACAAAGTTCGCTGTTCCCGGCAAGTTTAGACGTTAACTTAATAAGCTTACGGTTTATTTAAATACCTAAAGATGTAGATTTGTTAAAGATGTTAACAGTTTGTAATTATTGCGGTACAGCGCCATCTCTTGATTAGGTTAATAAACATAGTTTGTTTTGTACTCACTAGATGACACTGTAGTGTAGCTATAATACATTGATTACAAAAACCGTATTTATGCGCTTGGCAATACATGCCTATAATACAGTTCAGACGAGTGTTATACCTTTTTTGTCATTATTACAGTACTAATGATATTAAAGCAGTAGCAAAGAAAATGTATATTTACATGAATTCTGATCCGATGTTTTAGTAGCTAAAAAAACTTTCTTGATAAGTACATAATTTTAATGAACATAAACATAACAGCCAAAGATATTTAAAATGGATAGAACAAGTTTGTAAACTATAAGACTATAACGCATTTAACTCGCAAACTCTTGGAAGTTTCGAGATTTATAATAAATTAATTCGGCGAGAGGTTAATATTTGATTTATTCCACTGTTTCAATGACTACTCCTACAAGAAAATATAGACCTATACTAATTCTATTAAATGTGAAGTGGTTTTCGAATACGAAATGGAATTATTTCAAACATTTACAAACAATTACGCAGGGGTTCGTTTCAGCGGTCGAAGTCTTTGAATGTTACCTAAAATCCTATTTCTAAAACGTACATACTGTAAATATCCGACTGAGCAATAAAGTGCTTTATACATGACTACCCTTTCGGAATAATGTTTACTGTGCCCGTTTTAAGAAGGAATGTGAAATCGATAGCTGGTTGAGAGGATAACTAATGGGGGATTACAAAACTAGTATTTGCTATCTGTGTTCACCTGTCATTCTGAATGTTACAACTTGTTGCCCTTCCTGTCCTTCTAATACATAATGTAGTGACAGTCGTGCCCTCTTGTTGTCGGTGTTAATGGCTGTTCCTACAATTATAATATTAAAGCGGTTACATTTTCGAATCAGCTCAACTTGTTTCCAACCGCGGGGTGCAACTAATCTCACGAATATGTCCGTACTACGCTCGACATGTACGTTTTCATTCAGATCGTCACTTCCGTCACGCATAAATCACGAACGCACGCAATCCGCCATAACAGATTAATTACACCTAATTACATATTAATTACATCGCCTTATTTACATTGGCGCCAATTAGCCGTTGAGACGGAGCTTGGTTTGTTGACAGTCGGCCATTTGATCATACCCTATCTTCGCGATCGGCATTGAACTAAGCGTATGTGCTAATAGTAAATATGTATTACTATGGTACGCTTTCGTTCGTGCACATTACCAATTACCTACATTATTCCAGAATCGAATTACACGTCATGATGTTTTGAGATAGGAATATGATTGATCGTGTTTAATCTTACCTCTTTTATTCTCGAGCTTTCTTAATACCTAAAAAAGGGCATATTTAACAGCTTTAACGTATCGAGGATAGGTTAACTGATTAGGTAGACCCAAGCATTGGAACTGTTATAAAAATATCAAAAGGGATTCTGAACAAAGTGAAGGTTAAATATAAGGTATGAAAGTGAGTTGCGATGAGTATTTCTCATTTTCATATACGGTCTGCCCAGAAACTCGGGAGCTCAGAGTATAATACAAATGAATATGAAACATTTTAATGCATACCTACTACATTTTGCAGAGTAACTGTGTTAACATTAGCAGTATCGTTGTATCACTCTAACCTATAGAGCTTAGTAACTTAATTAAAGTCGAGGTGTTGTCAACAAAGTCACCTCTGTCAAACAAATTAGTTGAAAGTAAGCTTGCACGGACCGAAGTTCAGTAAATAGCTCGGGGCATTCAGTGAACTTTTTTAATATTTTTAAACCTCGCCCTACATATCAAAGCACAATTTTGTGTAAACTGTTTGAATTGAAAGTTCACTTTGGGCTTTTTAAGCGCAGCCCTTTTTTATTACGTGGTTATTTTTAACCGTGTATGTAGCGTAAAGTGTGTGTGTATAAGATGTGACTTAAAATAAGCACTAAAAAAAAACAAAAACAAAATAAAATATAGAGTGGCCAGTATATTCCTTATAGTAAAAGTATTTGAATCTGTATTTATTAAGAAGTAGACATATGACTGCTCCTGTGGTATTTAGTAAAACCCGAGGATTTCCGATAAACTCACCCAGAACAGCGCAAATTGGAAACGTTTTCAATTCTGAAACAGGAAGTCGCCCACGTTACGATCAATTCGCCGAACACGCGATTAAAATTGGCATTTAGACGGATATGAAAATCAAAGAAAATTAATTGGATGTTAAACGACAGAACCGATCACAAATAGTAAATGCTGTAACTGAAAAACTACGTGTGATTAGAACTGTACATTATTATGCTACTTTCAAAATTGCAAATAAATGACTGAAGCTTCGCACCACAGTTTTGTGACAATTTCAAGGAGTCCAAGGTTTCATTGTACTTTACAAATATTCATTAATTTTATTAATATATTTCTACTTGATTATACATTACAAGTAACAATAGGTGTTATGAAAAGCGTAGATACAGATATCCGTTGTGACAAAGAGATTATAGCTATGACGCATTGGTATGTCGAACATGCGGCTGACGGCTGGGTAACCTTGTGTAACAATAATTACATCATGTCGAAGTTTGTCGTAAGTTTACACGACAATTTACTGACTTTACTAATTTATTTAGTTACTGACGCCTTCTTTTTTTTATTACAATAGAGTAGCAAACGAGCAGGCAGCCGTCACAAGTGGCCGCTGCCGCCCATGGACATCTGGAACCGACTGACAGGGCTGTAGGGAGCTGACTGTTAGTGTGAATTCAGTTAGTACAGGTGTTAATGAGAATTAGTTGGTGAGTATTCTTTAGTAACAGAACTGCACGAATGGGAATGTTAGTATGTGTTAGTCGCTACCCTATCAGAAGTCGGTCACAGATCCGTTGCTACTCTTGAGGACTAAGATGATCGCCTCTGGTATACTTATGTCTGAGTACGGATTCCTTCCTTTCGGACTTTCCTGTAATTGTGGAAGGCATAGACCTCAATTAGCTGTTCGAGGTCATAATGGATATACAGTTGCAGCTGTGACAGTTACGAAATAGTAGTTAATTAAATATATTGCAGCAGGTCGCAGAACTGAACTATATAGTATATGATATTTTTCTCCAATACTGTATTGTATTGGGATGATTGATGAAATTCCTTCCTTATCAATTTTTCGCTTCTATTGGCTAAAAATGTTGTTATATAAAATGAGTCTCAAAGAAAATTGAAGAAAAATTCTTTCGCAATGAGTAAACAATGGCATCACTTAATTACCAAACAGGGCGAAACTCCTTTATAAATTTCTTTCGAAATACTGTTAGGAAATACCGTTCTAGATACGAATGACGTGTTCCATTTTCGAAGCACTTAAAGCGCAATATGGCGATAAGAAGCTCTTTGTCTTTAAGAACACTGCTCGAAATTCGAATCGTTTATATTGTCCATAGACAAAATGAAAATAGTTTTAATCGAAAACAATTTATGTTTGGCTTCACAATGACCGCAAATGAAGTAAATTGATGAAGATTTAAATTCTTGTTATTATATCACGTTAAACTTTTATTTATACTCTTACAGTAGGTCAATCACATATATTTTAAAGTACGGAGCGTTTGCTAAAGATTCAACAACCTTTCCTTTAACAACCTTCTCATTATTCAATCTGAAATATGACAAAAAGAAATTCATGAACGAGACAGATTGAAACTGCGAGCTCTGATGTTCAAACTTGTTATTTCGAAGTTAAATTAGAGCACCTAAATTCGCTTGACAATATTGCATGTCACACACATACACAGTACACACTTGTCAAAGTTCACGAAAATTCAAGGAAGTAATAACTTCAAAGCGTGTTATGCAAATGTGTTAAAATTACCATTTGTACGAGTACAGCGCGAATCCGACCTATAGTTCCAATAGGATAAGATATAATATAATTATATACCATAATTGTAAGTATTCTAATTGTGACGAACAAAAGTTCTATTGTAAGATTGCTAACGATCAAGCAATAGTCCTAAGTCACGGCTGCTGCCCACGGATGTCTCCATCCAAAGTCTAATAGGACCTCGGGAATAGGACTAGTAGTGTGACTTAGTTCAGGTCACAATAGGTGTTAATAAGGTTATTAGTTAGTAGCACTTTAATAACTTCATAGAAACGCCCCATATATTATGACGTTCTGAAATTAAAGTTAAAGCGAGGATACTTAACTTGTCACAGTCAAAATTCGTTTGCAGATACGTTAAATGTATAGCAGTGAAAGAGGTTGTCGAAAATAGCGGCCATGTGTGAGATTCCCACCGAAACATCCATTTGCCAAAGCGAAATGTGTCAGCCCTACATATTCATTTGCATCACACTCGTGACAAATTCTAAATTATGTGCTCACAACGAACAGCAAATAAGAAACACGAACGAAATTAATAATGAATGACGCTAACGAAGCGCTTCTTTCAAAATTAACGAATCACCGCTGAAACCAAAGCAAATAAAATACATTCTACTCGTGAAATGCGAAGTAATTTAAAATACAGTAAAATTT
The DNA here is from genome assembly GCA_018246895.1 of Aspitha aspitha aspitha. Lineage (NCBI taxonomy): Eukaryota > Metazoa > Arthropoda > Insecta > Lepidoptera > Hesperiidae > Aspitha > Aspitha aspitha. Next base: position 22,673 of record DWGJ01000156.1, on the reverse strand, counting down.
TTGCATTAATGTTTTCATTTATGAGGAAATGAATGAATGAGGGTTATGAACATTGAGAGAAAACTACTTACCAATGATCCACTGACGGGAATGTGTATTTTTTATTTCTTTCCTGCGCATTATTTTCTGTGTACAAAGTGGGCAAGTGCATAGTATCCTTAAGAGCGTACGCTATAAAAATAGACCTTACTATGCGTTAAATAGATAAATAAGCAACTCATTATTTTATCCGCAACATTAGAAATTCTTCAGTAATGACACACAGACAAAAAATATGAACAATGGGCGGCCTTATGGCTTAATAGCGATTTCGTACAAATAACACAAATACCTATAGAGAGAGAAACAAAGAGACTGGGAAAAATTTAACACATAAGCATTATATGTATACATTAATAATACATTTATGCTTCTTTCAAAACTAAATTTGGCCAAAGGTACGTTTTAATAGCAAGCTTTGTTTGATACAACTTTTTTTACCTTTTGTATTGACCTTGCCCTTAACAATGGCTTAAGAAAGTTGCACTGTTACCATGCAGGAAGAGGGTGCATATATATAGAACCAAGTTCATAATGTTCGGCGCGAAGTTACCTTGGATCCTTGTACATGTTTTAAACGGTTACTTTTAAGTGATTGCTTTTGTAGGAAACCCGACGGTTGCAGTTACCAATGAGTTGCGATACTTCAAACACTTTATCAATATCATCATCATTAACATCATTGTCATCACCATCACTTACACACATACACTTCCAATTAGTTAATAGCCCTATAGCAACATTGTTTTCGCTAAGCCACTGTTTTTTGGCAACTCTCTTATGTCTGTAAGCACACGATGCTACTCGTATAATTCCCAGTATTTAGTGGTAACAGTTATAACCTATGAAGACAAGACTTCACTGCAGTCTTATTGAAAATAAATGAACATATTCATAGACTATTATTAACTTGACATAAAATTTATTAAAGCACTGATTGCTATTTCCTTTTCAGTAGATTCATCGTACCTATATATTATAGAAGTTTTAGTTTACATATAAATTTCTATTGATGATAATAGTTGATGACTTTAAAGGTCATGGAATTTATACGCTTCATATTATATGGATGGAAATTGACGAGGACTTGTATACAATTCTCGTCTATGATTTCTGTCGTAACGGATGAAACGTTTGAATTTAGAACTTGTTGAAGAACAGTAAAATTCATTATGCAATAAGTAAGTCACTCATGATCTGTCGGTCTCCTTAACATTTGTATAGCCGCCTTGAGTAGACTTCTGTTTAGTTTCATAGGCAATAAATAGTCAAGAGTTCACAAAAAATTGGACCACTAAAACAGACACTTAAGTTTGTTCTTGCGTTACACACGCAAGTGTGTTCCTCGCAACAATGCATGTTCATACATTTAACGTTCTTCTTGGATATAGAATACGAACTGTTTTAGCGTACAGTAACTTTACTATTATTGTTTCGCTCGTCGCCTGGTGTACGCCAAGTTGAACCGGAGCGGTCGCGTTTGTTAACATATGTTTTGAGCTGCTGTTTATTTAAAACAATTTCGTTTTATGTTGCGTTCCGAGTGCAACTGTAGCGTTCGCGTTTATTATTTTACTTTTTTTCAAATAAGAATATTGGACTACTTTCGGAGCAATGAAATTTGCATAATCACCAAACGTACATACGGAAATATTTATGTCTGACTGTTTACAAATGCAGCTTTTAAATTAATATGTGTTAACACGAGCTTAAAAATTGGGTACTTGGAATGTATACGGACTTAATTCTTGTGATATTATTTAAAGAGCACTGCGTAACATTTATGGTAGTTCGTGCTCGCATGTGGGTATTAAATACACTCGTATCTTATGAAATTATGGCGACTTTATCCATTATCAATATCATTTGGTTTTTATCGTTCGATTGTTGCCAGTTTTTATTGCTTTTTAATAAGATGAATTAAGTCATCAAAATCCTATTAAGTTAAGTTTCACAAAACTGGTCGAAGTGTTTCATTTTTTGCGTTTTACAAAATCTTTATTGTGTCTAATATTAACGTCGGAAAAATTTTTAAACGGCACATACATACTCGTATACGCAAAATGAAACCGTGAATAAGGTAACGGCAGGCGACTGTAGACCACGCAATATAATTTCGTACGTCACAAAAACTTACGTTTCAATCTTGCGGTGGAAAAGTTAATAACACACAATATAGCAAGATTTGTTTGTAACTCAGTGATTACTTTGTAGATAATGAGCGAGATTGAGCCGGCAACTTCACCATTCGAGTTACAATAGAACACTACGTAGCCATAAACTGTAAACTAATATTAGCGTAACACATTCGTTTCATTCAACATTTCTTCTATTGTTTATACAAAAACTACCAATAGCAACCGAATTACCTCACTCGACCTTTATAAAGTCGATGCATTTGTTCTAGTGTCTTTAAAAATGTATGTTAACAAAATCAGAAGTAATAAAGGTATCCTAAATGGAAACATGTTTATCATTATAAAAATCCTAATGACTTTTCAAGACATTTTTCACATGCAATTTATCCGTAAAAGTGTACAGAATCCGATGGCAAACGTACTAGAGTTGTTACTATTTAAATCAAGGGCAAAGTTAGCTGCCATTAGCTAACCAGACTGTGATTAATATCTTGGCTATGTTTATCCAAAATTACTCCAGATAATATCGGGGCCAGGTTTTTACAGTAAATTCAAGGGCGACCCAACGGCTCACCGCAGGTGTCTCCCATTACGTATTCCAGCGCAAACTTAAATTTGCATGTACTGAATATTCAAGGCACTTAATATTCAACCTTATCAGTTCGGAATAGAATTGGGATTTTGCAAAAAAAATCACTAGGGAATACCGAAATTCAATTTGTCCGCGTTGTACCTAGGCTTACGTTTCAACGGTTGCGTTTTATCGTGGATCTCGTTAAGGCGGTAACGAAGTGGGCATTATTATGTTGTTACGGTTCCCGCTAATAGTTCTTACAAGCAGCTTAACCGAATACTGGAACGTACCAATATTAGTACCTACATTTTACATATTTGGAAGCTATTTTTTCTTCCTTAAAGACTGTAAAGCGTTAAATTCATTTTTTTATATTTATACGCCGTAAAAGGCAAAATATAGATTGAACTAACCATTCTGTAACATCTTTAAATGTACCCATATTTGTGAAAACAAATGTCTTTGTCTTTGTTCAAATGCTTCCATTTTAAGGTTAAATAAAGTCAGTACCTATCTTTATTTTATTTGACTTAACACTTATCTTTACTTTATTTGACCTTTCGGCGGATATTACTTTCTTTATTCATGTAAATGGTCATCTAACTACTAAGTACAATAAATTTTCTCGAAATACTAATTCTCTCGAGTTATAATTCGAACTGAGTAAAAGTGGAGACTGTTCACGTACAGGGTGGCGCCACTACAATGAATAATCGCGTCCCGATGAAATTCCAATGAGACTATTTAGCATATCTGTTGCAAGTGCATAGTCTATAAATATTTGTGAGCGAACGACGAAGACGGTCGACCTGTTGTAAGATTATTTTAAATACGTCATCATGAATATTGAACACGGACATTATTATGATGGAATGAGAAAAGTTTCAGGAAATCACCAAAAACCTTGTCAACATCTAAAATGAACCATATAAATGGAAATAGCTGTATTCTAGTCGTTAGAATGTCTCTGTGTATTTCTACTTTGAATGGATGAAACTTCAAATGTCTGTATTTAAATGTATCATAAAGTTCTGCTTATTAAGTAGGATCTTCTACGTTCTCTTGTAAAAAGAAAATTGCTTATAATAATCGCACAATATTCTTAAAACCTTTCATTCTACTCTCTTATTTTAGAATCCTTCATAATCTTTCTGGTTCGTCAGGAATCCTTGTAGGATCATCCTACATGAAATAATCCCTGCATCTTTATTCTTACCGTATCTATGACTTAATTTTTTGGAGTGTCATGATGGATTGTCTTTCTTTAAAATTATTCATTTGCTTAGCATTTGTACTGTCTTCATTATGTTGCACTCATAATGAGTAGTCAGATGATTTATATAAGCTATACAATTGTAATCTTCGTAACGATTCAAATATTCGTATTTCGAAACGAATTTCATTATTTAGTTCGTGTGCTACTCAGTCATTTGTAACTGTGATGACCGTCCGAGTCATTAAAATTGTTCATGCAGTCCGGGTAAAGGCATTCTCATATTTATCAGAACCGAATCGTCTCAGGCGGATGATAATTGTCTTCGTTATATGTGTACATCATCTCGATACAATTCAATGATACACCATTAACGTATATTTAGAATATATTATTTTAAATATGCATTAATGCGTTATATAATTTAAAAAAAAATTACCAATTGATTTAGGTTTTCGGTTCAAGTAGTGATGAGTAGGTTTTCTGTGTGTCGTCGACGACCTTACGTCACTGGAACCGGTCGAATTCGAAAACAGAGAACCGTAACTTGTAGCGTGACATCTCACTGAAATCACTAGGGTGATGAGTGACAATACTGTTGATGATGATGATGATGATGATAATCTCAATGGATTTAACGTTCCGTGTAGTGTTGGTCACAAATTTAAAACTAAATATATCTAGAGACTCCCAGATGCAGATGAAAAGAATGTCAATGACTCAGTAGCAGTTCACAAGTGCGAAATTAATTTATACCTAGTTGTCATGAGAGCGCTGGTTGTTGCGTCATTAATGGACTTCTTATGCACGATAGATAACATCATAGACACCATTATGTTAAGTTGTTTATGTCGTTAAAAATGTGGTATCAAGACAGTTAATAGACTAAATATATATTTATACATTTCTTAATACATAATACATAATTTTGCTCCTAGACGCGGAAGAAATAATCATGCTCGGTCACACAAATGTTTGCTCAGGGGAGGTGGATCCTCCAGTTCAGATGTCACTGGCGGTTCATTGACCACTGAAACAATGTTTCAGTCGATATTATATCGACCTATAATAATATTCAATACGCAATACTCGCCGCCAAGTAACGAATGTCTTAAATGACAAACAAATTTAAATATTCAAATAGATACTGATACACCTACACCGCTTGTATACCGCAGAGCAAAGTGGAAGCCTATTTGCGGAATAAATTATATCACAAATTGGTCGCCACCCACACGGACTCGAAATTTGACTGTGGAAGGAATGTACTTTTAATTGGCAATCAATATACACTTAATTCATTAAAAATATTTGATTGGGTTCATAGCTACGAAATCGAAGCCTCTGACGGTCTACACAGCATTCGTGCTGAAGAAACTGCAAATACCTAAGTCTATAGACATCGGTGAAGTCAACGAATTTCATTAAATTGAAAATAAGCTTTACTTCTTTATTAGATCGAAAACTAGTGATTTGAAAAAGTTTCACTGCAACCTATTTTGACATCCCATTGCTGGGCAAGAGTGTCTCCGCAGACGCATGATCTGGGTGCTGCACCATACTATTCCAGAGCGGATCGAATGACATCTATAATATAAATATAAGCACATTTTTGCTAAAAAGGATAGCAATTCTGATTACTTAATCAAACTCAAAGCACATTTTTTATTATTCGAAGATGCTTACGCGCATGTTGAAAAATTTGTATCATATCAAACTAAGTTTATGGAAGACCAAGGATTGTAGATGTCGCTAAAGGAAATAAGTGAAATAATTTTACTTTTACTGAGGAAGTACAAAAAATCAATTTTCATACTTATAGAGCCCGCTCATAATGATTTGTGCAGCAAGTAAGTCCTTGTAATCTCCTTTTATGCTATGTTAGGCTTCGCTTTGTTGGCAAATGCCACAACCTCTCACATTTGACGCTATGAAGCGTTATTATAATTTCATATTGCAAAAGACGCTTGATGGATGTAGGCATGCACCTTGCGTATCGGTTTAATGGTTCGCACAATGACTAATCAACTATATTGATATGGAATGTAGGTTACGTGAGTATCACATTGAAACGTTATTGTTTTAACCTTTGGAAAGAATACTTCGATAAGAGAATGAGGGAAAGTGGCATATTGTACCGTAAGATCTTGCCCTACGTCAAGGTTTTCCTTGAATAAAATTTTTTAAATAGATGCGAGACGATAACAACTTTTGGAGATGTTCCATGTAACAATTCGCTTATATGATAGTTAAAGGTTGGTCACAGAATTGGCACAATTTAGTTTCACTGCATAGCAGACTCGCAGATCTGTTTTATCAGACGAAGCAACAAAAAATTATTCTAAGTTGGTATTTAGATGTCAGTTTCGTAAGTCGCTTTTATTGTGTATAAAAAATTGTTGTTTGTTATCATCGTGTCATAATCGCAGCGCGACAAAGACTTTTATTTGGTTGAATAATCATAATATGGAAGTAACGCGCGTCTGGCGCTGGGTAGGTTTGTAACATTCATTACGTTTGTAACATCTTCCATTAGTGTAGCTACTTTAACTGATTCACGTTAAATCATAGTTAATGTGGCGTTGTATTTGCATCGTTAGCTACAATTTAAATAGGCTCATTTATCTTGACCTAAAAGTCCTTCCCAGTTAAACGCAACGCTATCTTAGCAAAAGAGTTTCTCTTCAATCTGATTATCCACTTCAAAGCGAGAGCTAAAGATGCTGAAAGAGTAATAAATGATCCTCTCATGTCTTACATTGAGACTGATGGAGTTGAGAACAGTTTCGATGCTAATGCTTGAAACATTAATCTTGTTATACTGCTTAAAAACCACGCTAGCCAATATGGATGCGGATATATGCAATCGTGGTAAAGGCGCAGGAAGGCTTGCGTTCAAATTACATTCAGAAATTTTCATGTGACAAATTAAACAGCATACACTATACCGGTGATGGAAAACATCGTGATAAGAGTTGCATACCTTAGAATTTTCCATGTTCTCTTAGATACGAGTATGCGATGTCTGCTAACTCGCACTTGGCCAGCGTGGTAGATTGGCCAGCCTTAAACCTCATTGTGAATAAAAAAGGTTGAGAATCAAAATTGTAGTTTTTATTTCGTAAAGCTTTGTATTTTTATATTACTAACTCAACTTGTATGTCTACTGTTAAGAGTGTAATATATTGTAACGTAATGGAAAATGTTTTCTTTTTACAGGTAAGTCCATTTTGCTGCAAAGAGAGAAAGACCGCAAGGCACCCTCTTTAGTGAGTAATATCACTTATACTAATACTAGCTCGTGCATTTGACTTTGCTCTTAACCGTGTTTGAAATAAAGCCGCTTTTGTATCATTACTTTCATCAGTTTAACCCTCCGTTTAGCAACCCCACTGCTAAATCGAATCATACCCACCCTATGTTATACTCTATGGTTATATTTTGTTTTTCGTTTTATTATCCAAAATTTACTTAGAATATAACAGACAAAGGCAGTCACTAACTCATGACTACGTGAATATTAAGATATACATATATTAGTGCTATATTTTGAACTTATATTTGTTCATATAGCTATTTTAATTCAATCATTTCCTACGTAATACAACAGATAGTAGAATCAGAAAAATTAAAAATAAAACAAAACACCGGCTGCACGCACCGTCACAACAGACGCGACGGTCGGGCGGGGGCGGAAGTGACGAGATCTCCCACCGCGTTGCCATGGCGACCGACGTGTTTACCGCGCCATATCGATCCGGCTGCGTTTCCCTGTTTACATTCCCCATGATGCACGTTCGAAATTCGAACGAGGGCCTAGTCTGGTAGTGCTGTTACTCAGGGACGTTATAAGTTCGGTATTGAATAATGTGATAGAATATTATTTCGTCTCAGAATGTTCGTCGTCATGTATATATATTTTTATAGAGATTAAAATTTATGAGCTTGACAGTCATAAAAATCTTAAATTCGACAAGACTAGTGTTCAAATTATTTACAAAAAGTGCTTTATATTTTCAATCAAATCCAAAATTAACTATTCCTTGACACCGTTCATTCTCAAAATAAATCATTTTATATACTCTGTTAACCCTACTTCATAAACATACGAGTAGTGTGACCTTGCAACGACTACATTCATATATAACACGCATACAAATTCTATATGAATGTGAAAATGTGACTCCTTTGTTGTCTGCTCTGAATCCTCTCGTAATACAAATAAACATTGATCCATAGTAGTTAGGAAATTTTTTGGAAGATGCTGTTGATCTTTTTGTTGTTCCTGTATTTAATTGATTAAGATTCTTTTATCCCGTTTTATGTAAATAATTTAAGTAGACTATTAGATTGTTCTTTATTTCCATTCCATCGATGTGTATGTATGTTCGTTTCATCCACTTACCTTGGATGTGCATCAAAACAGACAAAATCATGTAGGATTTACGTGTCCTTATTATTAGAATTGATCATCAATTTAAAGCCAGACTATTGATAACACTTCTCAGGGCATAAAACGACAATAAAATGGTATTATTAAAATTTATTACGTTATTGAAACTAGGTATAAACTTGATTATATCTACTACGTTAAATATAATATGATCCTCGGACAGAATGGAGCTACGCAGGCTGAAAGAAAAAGTTTGTTACGTTTGAGATGCAAAAAGCTAAATTCCCTTATCGTTCGTTTTGTGCGAACAAATACGACAGGTCTCTGTTGCGTATTCACATAGGCTTTGTTACTGTTTTATTTTCACCGACAATTTTATATCCTGGAGAAACTCTATTGCGTATTTCAGTTGATTGTGGATGAATAAATTACGTTTGACGCGAACATAATTCGGCTCCCAATTGTTTATTTATTTATTCGAAACGTTTTCATTCACGTTAGCAGTCATGCAAAACATAATTACTAACATAAATGTTAGCGAAGCGCTTGATCTGACGTGTTTGCAGATAGCAATCTATTAAGTGACGAGGGACGAGGCGTGCCCTTGGAAAATTATATTTTATATATATCTTCTCCTAAAACATTGGTTACAATATTCATGTAATTAAAAGTAGATTTTGAGCTTATCTGCCCACATCGAATTGTTCATAAAACTCTTCAAAAAATCTAAAGTCTGCCAACCCGTATTTGAACAGTGTGGTAAGAGTTCTTCTTCTTCTCAGTTAGATAAAAAATGACTTGTTTTTTGTCATGAATAACGTTATGGGACTCATTGCTAGTTGCAAATTATCACGACAATCAAACAATCATTTCTGGCTGACATCGTTAGGTAGCAGTCATTAAACCCGTGTGCCCTCTGTGATGTTGCAAGCACCAACACACCTCCGTTTTCATGGCAAGATTAATCGTCTGTGAGACGTTAATGGCTTACAAGCAAATCTTACAGTGTCCTATAATCACCTGTACTTTTACGATTCTGAAAGATTTGCGACTGTCCTTTGTTTGTTTTCTACAGCACAGAGACCAAAATAAGACATTCTAAATTTAAAACTAACCATAAGCGTTTAATCTTTTTTTCTTACTGGCAAACTTCGATAACTTTTTACAGTTGATCTTTATCTTTCTCGATTCGTGCACTTTATTTAGTTCTTTTCTAACTTTTATATATCATAAAGTGTAAGTTTCCAATTGAATTAGAACCAACAACTATCACCAGTCGTTTCATCACCGCTGTCGGTTTTATAGACACTTTGGCTTGAACGTCGCTTGCTCGTAGTACTTCGTCCATTTCATCTTTATGTCTACTTCACTGTTTATCTTTTATCTGTAGATGAAAAGATTCATTCGCTTTAAAATCGAGATCTTGCTTATATTCATAGTCATCCAGATCATTTTAGTGCATATGTATTACGACTCGAATATTTTAAATTAAAAAAAAATGCTTTTTGTTTCACTTGTTTGACTTCTATGGTTGTTCATGTATTATAATACACATGTAGTAGGCTATTATTGAGCTGTTTTGTTTGGGATTATACAATCCATTTAAGATGGAATTAAACAGGCCTCTGTAAATAAGGAAAGCTACGTTTATTAAGGAAACGCCGGAAATGAATTTGTATTTCATCAGCAAGTTAATCGTTGCCAAGTAAAGTCAACTTTCCTGAGCACCACTAGCAGTTAACCTCGACATCATCCGTGCTGACACGCAACCGATACTTTATGATGCAAGCCTACTCGACTTACAGATATCGGTGTCGATGCGGTGTGAAACACAACACTAAACGGAAGGACTGCCTACCGCCGAGGCGTTATGTAAATACATATATTTCGTCAGACCTTAATAGTTTCTGTGGATGATGTGCAAAATTCATAAGCCGTTGAAACTGCCAAACTGATTGAAAGCTAATTGGTTTAACGACATGTTAATTTCGGTGTTATACATACATGACGAAATGTAAAATCATTTATTTCAAAAGAGAATCAATTTAGCTACTAGCAAAATAAAAGCATAAGTTAAGAGACTCGAGCCGTATTAATTTACATCCTAGGTATTTGCGAGTAAAAAATATCATAGAAGAAAACAACATTACGTTCTAGAACGTCTAATTAGGTCATAGTCATAGTACACATTACACGTGCCAACAAAGGTGACATTCGAATAACACCTTGTCGTAAATAGGCCAGCACATACTTCTTTTACCACTTACGTCAAAATTCACTTACGCGCTCATTAACAGAACTCATTAAACCAGCTAACGACATAATCTGATACGTTCATAACAGATTCCCGGGACACGTGACCTGGGGGAGTACGTTGGCAGTTCCACTTTATTCCGCGTAAAGAGCAAAATTGTGACAAATTAACGAAATTCAAAGACCTTTACCTTTTGCTCCTTTTTGGAATCTACCCTGTTATTTAAGTTTACAACTGTGCGGTTCTTTGAGTTTGTCTGTAAACTTCCTTCCCGACTAATTATTAGAGGGGTGACGTGGTGTTCTTTACAATAAGATCTTTAATGGTAATGGCGACAATTGGCCATGTCGGAGGTGACAATTTACCGTTGTATGATCTAGCTTTGTGTCAACTCTTTCTTCCTCTGTTAGACACCGGCCACGTGTCATAAAAAAAAGTTCCTTTTGGTGCCATATTATATATTAATTATAGATCTTCGCTTATCGCTCAACAGATGGACTTCAAACCCGTCTCCCGCATCCGTTACATAATATGTAAAGACGCGGTACAATTATATTTTATACAAGCGTAATTATAAAGCCACGAGCACGTGTACGGATGGCAACGTAAGGTTTCTGGTGTCATGTGCACTAGGGCTAGTAATTGTTCTATGGCCTACTGGTTTGCAACGGGAAGTTGGGTGTCGGTGTGCGTCCGCCCTTATTACATGTGCGAAGTCATAGGTAAACGATTCTTCACAACCATATGTCATTGCCTTATCGTTACGTATTTACATCTATAATTTTTTCATGCATTTTCTGTTGTTTTTTACTCGAAAAATGAAACGAATTGACATTAAATGTCACTTAATATTAAGCGATCACTAAAGAAAGTGGTTGTCTATGGTCTGATATACTGTCAGCCCCAGATGCGTACTATCACTAAGTATTTTGTGATTGATGAGTATCTGTTGGAAGTACTTGAAACTGTGTCAGGCTCGGCTGTTTGGAAAATGGGTGACCGGTAACACCAGTTGTGACGAACGTTTATTGTTTCAAATTAAACTTTTATTTGTCTGTTTCGATGATTAATGTTAGATAATAATTAACAGGCAGTTTAAAATGGACGAACTTCGCTTATCGGGATTTTTCGTCGGTTCTAAATCACCGCTCAAAAGGGATCTGTAGCAGGCCCTTTATGAGAAGACCCTGCAATTATCTGATCGTAGTCAAACATTCGTACCTGTTTGGAATAAGGGAATACAATACAATAAAGGATCTAAAAAGCACCTTACACGGAATCAGTGAGGATTTTCATTAATACGACCGTTAGCTATGAAGAAAACGGCCAAGAAGTAGAAGTAAGTAAATGTTGAACTGAATTTATGAATATATGCTTTGTTTATGAAATAAGTTTTCAAACGTACATACGAGTATAACAATTACGTATCGATATTCAAATCGATTAGTAATAAACATGCCATTCGACCTAGTATTTTGGAGGACTTTTCGATATTAAAAGGAAATGACGTTGGAGATTGGGTTTACGGGACGAGGAATGCATTTCAGATTAGTGTTCCGATGGGATATGTCTGATAAGTCTGTCTCATTCGGATTGTTGAAATTGGAAAGGAAAGGAAAATGTAGCAGTGGCAGGCGGTAGGCGAGTAAATGAGCTTAGTATGGAAACAGAAGTCCTTCAGATTAGTCTTTGTCGAAGCGATTTCCGTTGTTAGATATATCTGAAAGGTTGAAATTTAACCAAATTTTTTTTACTATAAATCATATTTTAAAAAACCCACATTAGTATAGTCAATTTAGTAGTCGTCTATAATCTTGATCCAACACATACTCGTATAATATTGAGACGGTGGTTTTTTCCAACTTCATGTACTGAAGATGGATGAACTAACTTCCTAACAGCAGTCCGAACAATAGAGTAACCGAGCAGCTAGCACAACACAAAGAGTCAATGTCCTAAAATACTAACTTACATGATTCATCGCTCTGAGTGTGGTATTGCGGGATCATTTTATTGAGTAATAAAACCGACCTATATTACGATCCAAACATTGCCATATCATCTCAAATATGTGTTGAGAATTGGGAAACATGTTGGCCATATGCTCTAGTATTCAAATTGTTGTGCCTACATAAAGACGTAAACATAATGGCGTTTTTTGTTAAACACAACACATGCACGGTTTTGTTATAGCTGTGTCTATCTGATGTGAAGTGGATTCTATATTGCGCAATTACACATTATCTCATCTTCAATAGAATTAGATTCAATTGTGAAGCATTCGTAATTATCCCCCTCACACACACACAGTTTAGCTGATTGCAAATATCTGTTGAAAATGGTACAAGGAAAAAGTTCTACATGTTTTAATATGAAGTTCTAATAACAGTTGCAAGTGTAGCGCACGGTGAACACGCCCTAAGAGTTTATTGGTACAATTAAAGCGCACATAAGGAGCGAACTCTACTCCATCACATAACGGTCGCTCGTTCTTCCTGAAGTATTTTAAGACAAGTTCAGCGCCCATTTCGATTAACTTTATTATTAACTCCTTCTGTGTTGAAAATTTTATTCCTATATAATTTGTTTTAATCCTTGACTAAAATACAGTTATAGTTTAGAATAGTCACACTGCGCACAGAATATTCAAGTATGATAGGTAGCTGAGGAGTAAGATATCATGCAGTGTTTTGTCATAATAATTGGGGCCTGAGCCCAAATTGGACAATTAAATGCTTTTGTTATGGTCCGGACCGGACACCAATATTAGACTATTATTACATCAACATACCACACACATAATTGTTCTGGGTAGAAAACGAACCCAAGACATCCGGTTTACCAGTCAGGTACTCGCCACTGGCCCAAGAGAACAGTCTATAATAGCAACACATGATATTTGATAGTTACCTTTTTCGTCCGCTTTATCCATAAAAGAAGGAATTCCCCGCTATCATGTTCACAGCTTTAGGTTTTACATAAAACCTTACCTCAACGTTGCGACAGAATTTTCGGAGATAACCCGCCGGTCATCCGGTAAGCATCTCATCGCATATTCAAACGGGTCGAAGATGAATCACATGCGCTTGTTGTGAGTCGTAACTCATAAAAATGTACCATTTGTGTCGTCATCTGGCGGGGTCGTTCACCGGGCCGTTGACCCTGTACATTATGATACATTTGTTACCTTTAACTCAGGCATAGGTAATTGCTAGCACGTCCGGCCTACCTCAACATCGCATGCGCGTCGACCGTGTGGGTAGTTGTGCGAGTGCATTATCAACTGCGTGACGTAGGTGATTGATTAGCCTGGCCTCAGCTCGGCTAGCTTTTTGCGTGCCTACTTTGGTGCGGTATTGTACTTACAGAGATCGTGACATGATTTTGGGATAATGTAAGGAGTTGCATAGAAAACTTAATACATTGCTTATTTCACGTCAAACTATGTAGTTGTAGTAGTGTTCTTTTCACGTCTGTTGCTCAATGCATAACTCTCTGATTAGGAATTCCTTACGATGAGACAATAATGTTTGTATTCAATACTATGAATACAGAATCATGTACATATATGATATTATTATATTCCGTGCTGCACTCAAACAGTATTGCATGTCAGTGCATCGTTATCCAGCGACTTTAATGGCACGGAGTACTGGAAATTGGTGGTGTTATAGAAATGATACCACGAATAACTGCTGCTGTCTGTTTTATTAGACTTTTTTCTCTTTTCAATTTCGTTTCGTGGAAAATTGCAGGTAAACATAATGCGGGTAATAAAGATACGTTTGACGGTGTTGACATTTTTAGTATATTTCCGTATGTAACAATTCAGTTGCGTGTTTTAAACACTATTGTCATTTTATTGTATAGCTACTATATACCTTATTTACTGCTAAGCAGCAGTAGCAGCAAAACAACAAAGTCCTATGCTTTTTGTCTGTTTAAGGTTACGCATTTCCAAATAGGCACCTTTCAACGAAGGTAAAAAATTATATTTTATGAGATAGCTACACATTTTGTAACGCTCATCGCTAGATAGTCATGTTCCTGATAAATTTGTTGATATTGAATGCGAGTAGGATTTGAGCGGCACCAACCGACATCTGGTGTAATGCACCGGCTTTCCTCGTGCATCCGTTAACGAACTTGAAATAAATATAATTTTACCACTAGTACTTTGGTTCTTATTTTTGTGTTAACGTGTTTTATGAAGGTCCAAAAATAATTGTTTCTTATGAGTTAGCGACTCATTTTGTAACGCTCATCGCCAGATAGTCATCTTTGATAGTCATTTTTGCAGATTTGTAAGGACAGAGATATTTGGCACTCGGTGCTTTCTGCCTACCCCGTTAGGGACCTGGCGTGATGATATGTATGTATGTATGTATGTGTTGTATGAGGAGTTTACCACGCAATTAGTAAGATGTAGGTACCGGTTCCAGACTTAATGGTCTACAGCAACGTCACACTTAGCCCTGGACTTCCTAAATCCGGCGGGTCGCCATTCTTCTCCACCAATAGTTAGAGAAACGGGGATCACCAACCATTATATGATGGGCCTATTACACGTTCATTAAAGTAACATTCATTCTTATTATTATTTACTGCACTTAGCATGTACGAGTATGTCATTACAAACCTTCCTGTCATTAATAATAACGTCATTATAACACAAAATGTCCGGTTCCAAATGGTGTATTCGAATAATAATAGTAACAGTACAATCTATCTGTCGGGTGAAAAAAAAAACAATAATCATTAAAACGAACACCCCTAGTGAAATAATATAACGTACGAAGACAAAACGCGTGACCTTAACCGGTAAGGATATAAAGGTGAGAATTGATTGGGCGTCGTCATGACAAAACCCCTACGCGTCACTCCCTTGCACTAACACACCGGCATGTGTACGGTCTGTGCATGTGTGCGAAGCCGAAACGGCAGCTGCAAAACTTGAATTCAACGGTCTGCGGCTTCCAAACTTTTATTATTAACTATCGTCGCTCTCCAGTTCCGTTTGACTGATTAATTGGAACTCATGTTGTGTGCCGCATTGTTGGGTATGGTTTTCGAAGTTCTTTTTTCCTGTTTCTATTGAAAATCAATAATGAATGTTTTTTAATGATCGCGCTAGGTGTGAATAAAGACGAATAAAATTATATTCCGTTGACATATAAAGTGTTATTTCAAGTCTTAGTAATAAAAATTTCTTACAATGAAGAAATGTTAGTGTTTCTCCAAAATTTTGTGGTAATCATGATGATGTAGTAATTATTAGAATAGGTACTAGACAGTAACTTTAACAATAAATAAATTGTAATTCGAATTAAAAACGTTGCATTTAATAACATATAGGTAATAAATTATTTCGACATATATTTGTATGAATATTTATTCTATGTTTAGATGTAAAATTACCCGCATTGTTATGTATTTCAAAAATTGACATAAATGTAAGTACTTGACGCCTGGTCACCACAGCACAGGTTCTGGCTCATTTGGGTTCCGAAGATATTAATTTGCGTTTTAATTTTTTTGGCGTCGAAAAGATGTCATGTAATGATGCATAAATTTGCGAACAGCTGGTAAATTATTATTTGATAGCAGTACGCGCGACTATAATATTTGAGTACAATAAACGGAGCAACCCATGCTTTGAAAACTTGAAATGATCGCTGTGGAAAGAAAAAAAATATATTTTTTTGCATACTTTCTTTAACTATGTAAAACGCGATTATATTCTATTCTAACGCTATTTCAATATTCAATCATTTCTTATTAAAAATTTTGTATTGCACTAAAAAAAAATCTAAGTTAAATATAATAGACGGACATCTGAGAGATGCACGAAATCATATATAACTAACGGTTGAGAACCGCTCCGTCACAAGCGATAATATTTAGGGTTCTTTTTTGTTGTAGTCATCTCGGCTGTAACGTATGGGTGCCTTTGCCTGCAGTTGGGCTTTTTTCAAAAGCTTTGACCCCTCAGACACCGTCAGTTATGATTCGACCGTTGACGCGGACGGTTGTTCTCGCGCGCACGCTTGAATTCTAGTCATTGTATCCAAAAGTATTAGTAAAATATAAGTGTCTTGTTTTAGGCAAGTTTGTTTCTAAGTTTAGTAAAAATTCGAGTTGTGCTTACAGTTTACAAGTTTAGTCCAACGGAAGGTTGAATTTAATGAACGGATTTGGTTTACTTTGGTAAGTTTAAAAAATCTTTATTTTTAATTTCCCCTTATAAAATATTACGATATTTGGGATTGGTATTTGATACAAGGATTTATCAAGTCGAAATATCTTGATAACGAATTTCAACAAGTTGTTTGAAGGTCCTATACCTATTCAACGGTGACTCAGATTTTATTTCGGTATTTTCGATTCGTTTTTAATGGCTCAGGTATGAGCGTTTTAAAAATTACGTATTCAATATACCGCACACTTACTCAGGTATTGAGTTTTATTTAAGTATTGAGGTTTAAGTTTGATTTTATATTGAATAATAAATAGGAAATGTTCTTTTAAGACCTCTCACATGAGACTTCCCTTCTGATATGCGGTTACAATGTTGTCTACATTTCACGGTCACTTGTCCAAGGTTGGAATAAATACCGTTACAATTAATAATGGATTATCTTTTGCAATGTATGTTTATCTCTCAATAAAGTGTTCTTTTCAAGGAATGCTTATCTATACTTATTAATATTATAGAGCTAAAGAGTTTGGTTGAACGCGCTAATAATCTCAGGAACTACTGGTTCGAATTGAAAAATTATTTTTATGTTGAATAATCAATTTATTGAGGAAGGCTATAGACCATATAACATCACGCTATGACTAATATGAGTGAAGCAGCAATGACAAATGTTGCAAAAATGGGAAAATATTGATTTCCACGGGGGCGAAGCCGCGAGCACAGTTAGTTGACATATATGTATGTATTATAGTGTTTTCCTTGACAATTTGTTTTTGTATCCTCAACTTTACATGGTGACTTTTTATATATTCGATGGTACTTTAAATAATCATAAACGTGGTTATAATTAATTATATTTGTAATAATCATTATTTACTAACAATTTACGATCTATCGCCATAATAATGTTTCCCGTGAAATGGTGCTACAGATACGCACAAAGACACCTACATAAAAATCATTACACAAGGTAACTTACAAGTGAAGAAAGGTATAAATGTATTATTTAGATCTTTCTCCAGAAGTAAATCATCATTCTCGGCGCGACCAACCGACATGATGACCAATGGCTCTAAACTGGTTTATCAAACAATAAATATCTTTTATAGAGACTCGAAAAGCATTTGTATTTTAATTTATTGCACCACCTTTTTCTATACGGTATTGTAAAACGCATGTTCATAAAGTAACAAAGGTATCAACTGAAAAACCAAACGGAAAAGAACATTAGACATAGATGATCAGATAAGTTTGTTGTGTTCTTTATGTTACCTTTGAACTGTAACAATAAATTGTACGATTATTCGGGAATAAAAGTTTATTGCATGAAACAAAGGTAACGAAAATAATTTGTATGCATTTTGTTACTTATTCAATTTTCCCTTTTACGCGCAAACATAAATAGAACATTCATTCGATTCCGTTCGATACGTTCGTTCATTGCTCACTTGTTCCCGGAACGTTGTTTTCAGGCGGGGCCTTAGAAGCCTTTTAAAGAAATTGCCTTTCAATTTGAAAAGCTTGTACCGCGCACGCTTCGTGCCGATCGTCAGGCGACTGTTGCCCGAGATATATCTCGAAACTTCTTAAATACGAGACAAAGATCTGTACGTGACAACACAACGCTTCCAAGTAATGTGTTTATTTTAAAAACATTTACATTCCGAATTTAAAATTGGTTACTTGAGTGTTTTGGTTATCTCAATGTTGAACTTTACAAAACTCGTGTTTGTGTCTTTATAATTGCGTTTTATATGGAGTACCTAATAGTTTTTATAATTTTTAGTACCGAATTTTAACAATTGCGATAACAATAATATAACGCGTTCAATAATAAAACCCAAAAAATACGTGATGTCTTTTATGACTAAGTTAAATTAATGGCAACAAGATCGCCGATTTTTAATTGTTTCTAAGATGTTAATTATGAAAAATCCAAACCGTGTCGTGTCGTTTGCATTAAATACAATTTCTAAAATGTTAGAATCCTGCAATGCTTTACAGCTCCTGGCGCCCCTTGCGAGCGTTATTCTACCGTTTTTATTGTCTTCCCATTGTTATTACTTCAACGGTCCTTGCAATAAAATACTACTCAATAAAGTTTCCCGCTTCGGTTAGCGAGCTTAAGAAAAATGTGGCATTAATTGTGATTTCGCCCTTTTTCCAAGTCGTGATTGTACAGAGAAAAAATTGTTACGCATTAAAGATATTTTTGTACAAGCAATATCTTAAGATTTGATGCAAAAAATGTGGGAAATTTATGTTAAATAACAATGTTTGCTGTCCGTTTATCCACTTAAACGTGTTAAATTACAAAATGGTCATTGTTTTTATTAATAATACGTTCATCACCATATTATCATTATTAACAATAGCCCTTTAATCGTTCCACTATTGGAAACGGAACTCCTCAAGTGGCAAGGGTTGAACATTCCGTACGCCATGGAGAACATTCTGGAAAAAACTAAGGTTAGCTTACGATGTTCTCGTTTCTCTTTACAACAAAAGATAACTATATATGTAATGTCGATTAAATTTAAACTCCTTATTGACAATGATAGCTGCAACATGCATTTTCACGCCATAGTAACAATGCAATGCTTTAAAATAATATCTACGTGTTATATCCGTATCCAGTGGTATAACTGTGCGTTCTTGTTAGATAACCGAACCGAGTCGTAGTATGAAAACAGAGCATATACTTGTCAGAACCATTAATCACATCTGACCGAACGGCTAGCTAAAATCTGAATAGCAAATCCCGGGGGTAATGCTCGGAAGTGCACTGTTTATAAGCGGAGCGGGCAGCGGTTTGTGATATCTACAGCTTTAAAAGTAATATTGCAGTCGAATTTGTCAATTTAGTTGTTGTTTGAATTTATGGCTTATTTTATGTTGTTTAATTTTGAAATAATTGCATTCATTCATTTCATTCATTCTATACTGTAAATGTTAGTCATATCGATACTTTTACACCTGTTAAAAAATGAAACAGCCGTGTATACCTACTTATTAATGCAACAGATTATATATTTTCGTACAAATAGTCTGATTTTTATTTTGTAAGCTCTAAAGATATTAAAATAATTTATATAGTAAGTTCTCTTTTAGTTATGTATAAGCTTTTGCGGATAAGGTTTCATCACGTATATGCTACGTTGCCCGCTATCCCTAAGCACCGTGCACATAACATGCCGGTTCCCGTACAATCGGAACTAGGGCTAATAACTATTTGGACTATGACGTGATAGAGCACCATCGCACTTCCCTTATCCTGGATCCAATCCATTAAGTCGCTGAGTATGTTAGTTGTGTAAGCTGCAGTTTGGAGTCAACGTCCTTTAGTTGTAACTTTGTTTAAAAATTCTGTGATCACCTAGCGGTTTCGATTTCAGCTTTTCACTATAAAGATTCTACTGTTCAAATCCTGACTCGCATTCCTGACATTGAAATATTGCTTTTTGTTACATTAAATATTTCTCGCTATAACAGGGCATGAAAATGTCGCGAGATAACCTACACACAATATGAGTCATGTACAATGTCTTCTGGAGATGTGTGGAGTCTACTTTCAAGTCTTTTCATTATCTGAGAATACCTGTGCAATAACAATAGGGTTAAAAGAATATTTTATAATCTGTTATGGTTTTCATATCGCCACAAACAACGGCGCCTTGCTTCTTACTTTCAGACAATAGCGCGTTCTTTCAATTTTCATAACGAGCAAGTTTACTCAAATATATAAATAGAACATTTTAATTATATCTGTAAATGCATCGGGCTATAATATCTACGCGCCAGGTACAAATAAAAATGAAACTTGGGGACGCTGCTTTATTCTCTTTCTTTTGTGGACGACGGCGAAACATTCCTTCGAATGAATTAAATTGCTTTGACAAACAAACGGTCTCTTGTTGTGCTTTATTTTTATTACTCTACTCCACTGCGAAGTCCTAGAATTTATTCAAATATCTGAATAATATTTTCTTCGACGTTCAAAAGTCTGAATTAGAACTTCAGCTTAGTGATTGTCACAATAATATTTATGTATATCTTGGATTCAACCGTGAATCACTCCCACTACCCCCATCTCTGTTGCTATCTAATACTCTAAGTTAATTCTTATTAAATGTGTCTGGTTTTTGCATCAAATTAATATGTTTTTGAATACCCAACGGTTCTGAAGATCATAACTTAGCGTTTGTTTCGTGGAAATTGTTACCTGTCGTCACTTTAGGGTTGCTACCGATAATTTCTTGGAATGTCTGAGCGTCCTTTTGTCCTTTGCCTCGCTTCGGTCGTTCACTTTCGTTTTTAGTCGAAGGCCTTAAATGATTTCGTAAAGTTGCGGCCTCGACTTTTACGTTTTGTGTACATTTGTGAAGTTACTTTTTGCCTAATACGTGCAATCGCAAATTTTTGAATGTAATATTTATTTCATTTAGTTTAATTTGAATATAATGAATGTAATGAAGCACGGCAGGTTTGTAAGGACAGAGATATTTGGCACTCGCTGATTTCTGCCTACCCTGATATATAAATATGTATGTGACCAAAGCTTTCCTAATTTTGTCTACTCTGGTGCACTTGATTTTTAAAAGACTTTTTTGTGTGAGACGAAACCATCAAAACATACTTAATTCCTGAAATTTAGTTTCTTTATACCTATAGCTCAAGTGAGCGTTAGAGAAGCAATTATAGGAATCCGTCCCTAAAGGGTTAAAATTGAGGTAAAGAGATTGTATGAAAATTTGTCATCGGTTTGGTAATTAGACACTGGAAAATTTAGATTCAGTTTTAAATGTTAGTGAGTTTATTGCTTTTTAGAAATTTAATTTTTGCAGGATCAAAGCCCCGGGCAAATGTTAGTACAACAAGAAAACTCGTCCTTACTAACATTTTGATCGCATTTAAAATATATCCTAACGTGTCGGTATTGATACGCCGTCACCATTTTGGTAAAATCCTAAAAGCATGTAACGCTTAAATGTAGTTTACTAGCTCAAGTCCAGTCGGCTACAACTGCGTAACCACGCGTAATATACGACTTTCTGTTTCGGCCGTTAAACGTGGTGCGCACAAAAATAATCATATAATTATTTACATTAACAGTCAAAATAAAAATTTCTTTTTTAAGTCTCGTAATATGGAGATTGCCGCCTATTCAACACTTATAGGTGGTACCTACACAGCACACTCAAACTAAAGTATTAAAATAATTTTTCTTTGAGCACAAAGTAGATTCAGAAACCCGACACAAGAAATTACTTGGTTGGGAAAATAAATAGAACAAGAAAACAATGTTAATACACAGTTTTATAATCGGTGTGGTCTTGTAGCTAATCTAGGAATTTCTGTGTTTGTGGCGACCGGTTATTTCAGTTTAAGTTTAATTTAATTTGAGCAAATGTATGCAATGATTGGTAATCTTATAGAAAATTTTAAGCAATACAATCGCATTTCTCAAATAGAAAGAAAGAAAAAAAGGATACAAAATAATTTTAATTAACTAATTTATCTTCTTATATAAACAACGACTATGTGTTGTCTCCTTAATTTACATAATCCTTTTTTATTTAATAAAATGTGTATTTTTGAATTAAAATATTCATTTACTGCAATAGTAATAATAATAAATGTAAATAAAAATGACTTTTATCGTTGAGAAATATCTTCGTGGTGAAGAAAGTGGGTTTTTGAATACGTCGGCTGTTTCAAAAGAAGTGCAATAACGTTTGAGTAGTTTTACGTGGCGGCCAAAAAAGGCTACTACTACTACTAGTTCGTCCTACGCGTCGGCACTGATGGCGCGCGCGTGGGGAATTCGGGCCTCGAGGATTTCCTCCTTACCCGGGCAGTTCTC